>JABFQM010001624.1:0-19783 GCA_022816865.1 Zelostemma sp. ZL-2020
GAAAAGTTTTATGTCTCTTGGAAAATGACTTTCCGATGTCGAACTCCACCGCAGGTCCTTACGTTTCAATGTGCCTTCATCCTTGGCTCCCTTCTCTGACTTTCCTAACTTCATTCAACCGTAATCCAATCCCTATTACTTCGAAATGATTACGGAATTGAAAATATATTCCTGGCTCTTCCTTGCCAATCATCATCTATATTGACATGATTTTTGCCGGCATTTCAGCTATCTCTCGGCTCCGTTTATTCGTACGTACGCTGGGATTCATCTCCGCCTTTCTTCCATTTTATTCGCGTTTCTAGGGTCAAAGAATAAACCTTCCATCATTTTTTTCGACTTCGGTATCGAAGTATTGGAGTATCAATCTTGAAAACATCGAATTCTGTATCATTTCCTCGTTTATTTTTCTTCCGCGCTGCGGAATGATACGAAAATGAGAAAAGTAATAATTCAAGGTCTATAAATGAATTTCTTCCAGGCCTTAATTCCTACTTTTCCGCTCCGCAAATTTTACAGGGGATTTTACGTGCCCGGGCGTACATCTCAAAGCACGCCGTGTATCAAGATTAACCGTTTGAGTTTTTCACCGACCAAAGCGACTATTCTTTTTCCCGATTGTCTTTTATTGCTTCTTCCTTTCTCTCCCCACGCAAGAATGAGGGATGATAATTCAAAAGCCCAACTTTACGCAAGATTTTCGTCACGGAAAGCGTGCGAGACGTACGAGACACGCAAGGACAAGAATAGTAAATCAAAATTTAGCTTTGAGTGCGTTTCAGTTAATAATTACCCCGGCTTCCTCGTGAAATGAACTTCCTTCTCTCCGGTTATTGTAATTTCGTCCAAAGTTTCAACGTGCTTAAAAAGTTGCCCGTTCGCCCGGAGTTTCGTTTCCAAGTTCGAATAAAGGATGTGTATTCTTTGATAAAAATCCAACTCGAAAGAGAAATTAATAAGATGGCCTTAACGTGAAAACTAATCAAGTTCGCGGCGGGAATTGCGATTACATTCGGCGTGTATTTCGAATTGTAAATGTACGTTGCGAGGCGTTGCTCCGATATGGGATTATATTAAATCTTGAAGGAAATAACTCCGAAGAGTGAATACGTTTCTAGACTCGGATGGTACTGGCTTCTACATTTCCTTCTTCCGTGCTCGGAATGCGGGCTATTTCTAAGCTGACTCCAGCAAAGCCGTGATATATATGTATCGGATCAGCTTATCGTTTCCTCATAAATTCTGGGAGTCCAAATCAGCTCCCGAGAAATGATACTTTTTAATATAAAAAGTCTCGAAACGATTGTAAAAAGACCCGCATTCTCGATGGGCTCCGGTTTAACGGCGCGCATTTATTTCTATTTCGCGTCGCGTACAAAGCACACCCTGGCGCGCGATCATTTACATTCTCATTACCATCGTCAGTCTTGTTTAAATGGGTGAATAACTACTTTGTGCCGAAACTGCCGAGGCAGCGGTCACAGAGTCGCAAGTGGTCGCGTAATATATTAACGTTCAGAAACGAAACACCGAGTTTGCGCGATGCGCTTCGATCGGGGTCTTTGCTTTTGCTTTTAAATTCAGTACCGGAGTTCACTTCGTTAGTGTTCGCGGCTCTCCAAGAAGCCGCAGCGATTTAGCCAAGACCATGCTTCTCCACGGTCCACAAGGAAATTCAATTTGACCGCGATGCTAATGCACCAGAAGATTCCATTACGACCCTCGCGATACTTTGCAACAAACGCCGAACTATCGACCGGGACACTCACTTTTGTATCATCCACGCTGGGTAAAACGCGTTATCGAGTTTTCATTAAAATGTCCATCGACGATATCGCCGTATTATCGCGAGATTATCACCGGCGTTTGCGGGTTATCGAATTCGAATTTCCACTGTTGCATATTTTCAGGCTCGAACTGTTTTTTGTTTCAGATGTGCTGAGTAGAATCGATGTGCAACGCCGAGCGAGCAGCAACAATAGGTGAAACAATCATTTTTCACTAGATATTTGTGCCAAAAATAACCGTCTAGACTGACTTTTCTGGCGACCCAAATTTCAAAAAGATCCATTTTTAATAAACCGTACGACATTGATCGGCGTTTATATCTTCCCACAGTCCTCTAATCAAGCGATGAACTTTTGAAAAGTGTTGTTATGCCTTCAGAAGCAATATCAAGCTCGTCAGAGACGATGCTGAAACCAGAACGTGAGCCTTCGGCGTCATGATGTGGACGACGTGGTTACGAACCAGACGAAAACGGGGCGACGGGTCGTCAGGCAAGGGGTGGGAACGGGAGCGTGATTACGGGACGTGTCTCAGATTAATCCACTTGACGCTACTGGTCTCATACGTCTCGGCTCATTCGATCAAAGCTGTCCATTGCCCGCCGTCTGATTCGATACCAGGATGTCCGTGTTACAACTTCGAAGACGGCTTGTTCCTCGAATGCGCCGGCTCCACGGAGGAATCCATTCGAGGAGCGCTCTTGAGCATTTTGCACATGGCCGGAAGTAAGGCTACAGATTTCGTACTCTTCAGATTCGTTTCTTTATGGCTGTTGTTGCCGTTGTCGTTGCAGGGGCAGTGGTTCATTCCCTCAGCGTTTACGAGCTCGATCGAAAGGTAGAGGAGCTTCAGGAAGCGATATTCCCAACAGGCACGCAAATCCGGCATCTCCAGATTTCCCAATCGGGCATCAGGGAAATCGGCGACGATGCCTTTGCGAGGTTTGGCTCGAGCCTCGAATCCTTGGCCCTGGTGTCCGGTAAACTTCCTAGTATACCGCAAAAGGCACTCGCCTCTCTTGTCCGTCTCTCCTCGCTTGACCTTGAAGCTAATCTTATCCACGACCTTCCAAGCTTCAGCTTCTACGGTCTTTCTTTGATCAAGCTCAACCTGAAAGGCAACCAAATCGGAAAGATCTCGGAATACGCGTTTGCCGGCTTGGAAGAGACCTTGAACGACCTGAACCTCGCTGAGAACAAGATCCGTTTGTTCCCTATGACCGCTTTGAGGCGCCTGGAGCATTTGACCTCTTTGAGGTTAGCGTGGAATGAGATCTCACAACTTCCGGAAGACGGATACTCGCGGTTGGAAGCGCTGAACTTTTTAGATTTAAGTAGCAACAATTTCGAGGTGATACCGGTGAATTGCTTCCGGTGTTGCCCGTCTTTAAGGACCTTGTCCCTATACTACAACGCCGTGGAATCCGTGGACAAGGACGCTTTCATTTCCCTGATACACTTGGAATCCATCGACCTGAGCCACAACAAAATTGTGTTCCTCGAAGTGGCGACATTCCGTGCCAATCAGAAGCTGAGATCCATCGATCTCAGCCACAACCACATCCACTACATGCGCGGCGTCTTCTCGCGACTCCCGGATCTCAAGGAACTCTTCCTCGCGGAGAACAACATCCTCGAAATCCCAGCAGAAGCTTTCGCCGGGAGCTCCAGTCTTTCCGTTATCTACCTCCAACACAACGCCATTCGGAGGATTGATCCTCGTGGTTTATCCACTCTGGAACAGCTCGCGCAACTCCATCTCACCGGGAACTACATCGAGAAGGTCCCGAGAGACTTTCTCCGCTTTTGCGAGAGCCTTTCGACCCTTTCCCTTGACGGGAACAACATTCGGGAATTAGAAGTCGGGACATTCGCGAAAGCGAAGCAGCTCCGGGAACTGAGGCTCCAGGACAATCAAATAACCGAGGTCAAAAGGGATGTTTTCGCGCCCCTGCCGTCCCTTCTGGAACTGCATCTACAGAACAACGCGATAACGGATATGGAAACTGGGGCGCTGCGCTCGCTGCACAGCCTTCAGCACGTCAATCTCCAGGGAAACTTGCTGGCTGTATTGGGAGACGTGTTCCAGGTTTCCAATGAGATTGGACAGAACGGGTTTGGGGGGAGTTCGTTGGTGTCGATTCAGCTGGATAATAACGGTCTTGGGGTCTTGCATAATGATTCTTTGAGGGGCCAAGCGTCCGTGAGAATCATGTGGCTGGGTCACAACAGACTCACGCGCCTGCAGGCACCGCTTTTCCGGGATCTTCTTCTAGTTGAAAGGCTTTACCTGACCAATAACTCGATTTCCAGGATAGAAGACACGGCTTTCCAGCCGATGCAGGCTTTGAAGTTTCTTGACCTCAGCATGAATCGTCTGAGCCACGTGACGGTCAAGACTTTCGCGGAATTGCATGAGCTGGAAGAGCTTTATCTGGCGGATAACGGCCTTCGCAGGCTGGATCCTTACGCTCTGACCGCGCTCAAGCGCTTGAGGATTCTGGATCTTTCGAACAATCATTTGAACACTCTTCATGATACCATGTTTCAAGAGGTGTTGCCTATTAGAACGTTGAATCTGAGGAACTGCTCGATTGGGCTTATAGATAGAAGCGCTTTTCGCGGTTTGAACAATCTTTACGAGCTCAACCTTGACTACAATCATCTCACTTCTTCCGCTCTGGATCGGCTGGATGTTCCGGGATTAAGGGTGCTTAGGATATCGCACAACAATTTCAGTCAGATCAACGAGGATTCGTTGGATGGACTGCCTTCCCTTCAACACTTGGCCTTGGACTCCACGCAATTGTGGCGGGTTCCAGGCGAGCTGTTTCTGAAAAACAAGTACCTAACGAAACTTTTGCTCAGCAAGAATCTGCTGACGACCTTGCCGAGTGGATTGTTCCTCGGTTTGGACTCGTTAAGGGAGGTGCAACTGGACGGAAACCGATTTCAGGATATCCCTTACGACGTTTTCGTCAACGCCACGTCCATCGAATTCCTGTCCCTCGCGAACAACGTGATTCTACACGTGGACATGTCCAGGCTTTACGGGCTGACGAATCTGCGAGAGTTGGATCTCAAGGAAAACTACATAACCTCTCTTTTCGGCTTCGCCTCGGTCAACCTCTCGCGCCTTTTGTCCGTGGATTTGAGTCATAATCATTTGACCGCGCTGCCAGCGAATTTTTTCGTGCACTCGAATTTATTGCGAAAGGTGGAACTCGCGGGGAACAAATTCCGGCAGATCCCGGCCGTGGCTTTGTCCGCGCAGAACGTACCGAGTTTAGGATGGTTGAATGTGACCTTGAATCCACTCGCCAGGATCCACGAGATTAGCTCGGAAGCGAAATACCCGGCTTTGCAGGAAATCCATATTTGCGGGACGAATTTGACGATCGTGACCAGCCAGGATTTCGAGGCTTTTCCTTCCCTCGTGCACCTTTTTATGGGAAGCAACATGATATCTCGGGTATCGCCGAGCGCCTTTCGTAGCCTTCCGAATTTGATGAGTCTCGATCTGAGCGTGAACGAACTCGAATTTTTGCCGCAAGAAAGGCTTAAGGGTTTGGAACATTTGAGGTTACTCAATCTGACCCACAATCGACTCAAGGAACTCGAGGACTTTCCTTTGGATTTGAAAACCCTTCAGGTCTTGGATCTTTCGTACAATCAAATCAGCGGCATTGGCAAAGGCACCTTTCAGCATCTTGAGAACTTGGCAGAACTTCACCTTTACGGTAACTGGATATCTTCAATATCGCCCGACGCTTTCCGACCACTTAAAAAACTTCGAATTCTAGATCTAAGCAGAAACTATCTTGAAAATCTCCCGCTCAACGCTTTTCGACCTTTGGAAACACAGATACGATCGCTACGTGCCGAAGGTACATTTTTGTCTGCACTGTGACTTTCATTCATTTTGTTTTTGTTGGGTTACAAGAGTTCCGGAACTGAACTATTCGAATTTTCGAAGTCTTGTAAAATCCTGGTATAATTAAGAGTCTGGATGCATTATCAATAGTTTTTATCCTTCAATTGCTGGACAAAATGTCGATGAAATACTTTGGAATTTCATTTACAAACAGGCGGCACCTGCGAATCGTAAAAAATGTCCAATAGCAAACCCATGCTCGACAAACGTCAAGTTCCGCAAAATTCAATCAAAAAAGTTATCGAGCAACAATAAACTTCCAGCGGCGGTTGTTCCATAGAGCTGTAAAAAGGATTTTGTAAAATACTAGATCAAGAAAATTGTGATCCTCGGCGTGTTAAAAAATTTCTCCAACAAGTTGAACCGCTGGTCGATACTTGAACGCGTTTCCCCTTATTGCATCCAGGCCCCTTAATTACTCCCTGCGAAACGCGATGACGAATACATATTCCAAGCGCGCATTGTGCCCTGTTTTTGTTTCAAAAGCCAATTACAAGACTCGAGAAATTTGCGTAGCGAGCGTTCCTTTAAGCACACTGCTTAGTAACGTTTGAAGCAACTCACCTCGAAGAGAAGCATCGAAACAGCTAGATATGAAATTATTCTATTTACAGAAAATCCCTTGCACTGCGGCTGCGAATCCCAAGAACTTTGGGAATGGCTCCGCGATCATCAAAAGCTCGTGGGCGGAAATGTCGGTAGAAATAGAGGGGGTGGTAACGGGGGGATGGGAATCAACGACGCGAAAAGCGGGGTACTCCGATGCGAGCAACCCCCGGAACTTCGAGGTCTCGTCTTCCTCGATCTCGACCCACACGCTTTCTGCTCGGCGCCTTTGGTCCTGAAACTCGCTATTCAGGATATACAACCCTTCTCCGTACTCGTGTCCTGGCAAAGCAGAAATCACTCGGGTCTACACGGTTATCAAGTCGCTTATCACGCGTTGGACAACATCGACGAGGTAACGTATTCTCGCCGCGTCTATGGAAAAAAATACGCGATCGATGCGTTACACTGCTCGCTTTTCCCCCCCTCGTTTCCTATTTTTTTCCGCTCATTAGGTATTCGAGTCGGTCTCGCGGTGAAATACTACGTCGCCATATTAACACGCTTGCGAATGTAAATTGCGACGTTGGATAATTACGTTAATTATTGAAATGCCGCTCTTCTTTTAGACCCGTCTCTTTTTTTTTATTCAATTCATTTACTCGCGAATAATTCAAGGGATTGTTGAACAATGGAAAGATACATTTTTCAGTACTTTGGAAATGTGAAAAGGTACTTCAGTACTTCGGAAAGTATTGAAGTACGAAAAAAGCCCGAAAATCAATCCTCCAAGCATCGTTATTTAAGCGCAGTTTGGGGTGATTCCAGGTCTGGGGCAAGATGCTCGACCCGAACTCGCGCTCGCTGAAGTTGTCGAAACTGTTCTCTAACACCCGCTACCTAATTTGCGTGATCGGCCTGGGTAATTGGCTGAGCCGGCGCGAGGAGCGCGGGGGCATCGTAATCGGGCAGTTCAATGCCTCGAGAGTGGACGCGTTCGACACGACGGCCTTGCCGGAAATGGTTGATTCGCCCACGAGCCGCTGCACCGAAGTCACGACTCTGGAAGCCCCGGATGCGATAGCCAGCAGCGACGGTTCGTCCATGAGCGACTCGGGGGGAAATGGGGGCGGAATGGCGAGCTTACTCACGAGGCGCTTGGGTCTCATCGTCGGATGTTGCATGGGTTTCGTGGTTTTCATCTTACTCGTCTCCGTTCTCGGGTATCTCAAGATTAAGAAGCAAAGGGAAGCGGTTAAAAGGGATCAGCAACCGATACCACCGGAATACATATCCTATCGACATTTCAGCATTCAGAGTGGCGAGGCTGGACATGCCGCGAGAACTATGCTTAATCAAGATGATAAGCATCCCAGTTTCATCAGCAACGCCGCAGAGAACTCACATTTAAATGTGTAACGATGCATTTGAACATTCGTTTCTTTGTTGCTTTCGCGTTTTCGGAGAAGTACTCGAGTATTGAAACATATATTGGCCATATATGTGTTATAAATGGTCCATATGTGTCAAAATTGTTGGAGAAGAGGTAAGTTTTATGTACGATCGCGATTGGATCGCGATCTCATTTATAAGCAAAGTGACGGCAGAGGTTCTTAATGACGCGAGGACCGTATCTCCTCATAACAATGCCAAAGACGAAACGAGCAAAGTTTCGTCATCAACGGCTTCTCTCGTAACGAATCGTCTTCAATCCCAGAAACGCCAGATAATAAACTCGCGCGGAATCACGCAGAATTTTTTCCACAACGGCAACGTTTCCCCGATTTTCCGAACCTGGACTTTTTTACGGAATGTTATGTCGTTGTTAAAAAGTAATTGATTTTATTTTTCCACCGAAATTTGAAAGCGCGTGTTTTTCGAAGTGGCGTATTAAGCGTAAGAACTGTTGAAATGGACTGATATATCTAAGCAAATTTTATACACGAAGCGTCGACACAGGAACATTGCCTCGGCGGTTTTTTATCCGGAAAGAAAAGTTCATTCTTTATGTAATATATCAAACTTTTCCCGATCGCGAAACGAATTATTTGCGCGACGAGTGTACAAATTAATTGTCGTTTGAAAATTGTGTAATTCAATTAACGAAATAATTTGCTGGGGTTTCGAAGCGTTTCCTCGAACGTTAAAGTAATTAGGAATGAAATCATTCCATCCAATTATTCTGCAAGCCCCGTAATTGCAGAGAAGTTTTTATACCGCGGCGTTTATAATTTTTTACGTGGGTTAAGTATGATTCATTATGTAATGCACTTGACATCGACGTTAATCCTACTGTAAATGAACCATCAACGAAATTAAATGTAACTGTGCAACACGCTGTGTATTATAAAATACTACACGTACGGAACACTGTAATAAAAAGCAAGTTTTTTATCAAAAATCTTATTCCCAATTAACCGCCTTCGATAATTTATTTCGGCGTAAAATATTCGAGGTAAAAAACGAGAAAGAGATAGCACGAATGAAGTAAGCGCGAGACGATAAAAAGCAATTTCATATTTGGGTCAAAACGGAGTGTCATGTCCGTAAAATCAAGCTCCTCTCGAAATCCTCGTGGATTTCCGAGCTCTCGGCAAAGAATTGCTTCCGAGCTTTATCGTATTTCCTCACAATTAACCCTCCCTCGGCATTTCCGGTCCACGAGAATCCAGGAGAGCCAAGAAAGAGAGGCAGATTGCATATTTCATTCCAAGCTACAGCGGCAGGCCCGAACGGCCGGCCTACGACGCACATTTTCTCTCCGTAGTTCATCTTTCTCATTCCCCGAGGAAAGTTAAAGGGCGGTGACCCGTTCTTGCTCAATTTTAATCCCTTTTGCCGCTGCCTAAACCGTATTTAAATTATAGAGCTCGAAAAATTACCGAAACGAAGTACCAAAGTATTAAATTTAAGCCCTTAAATTCCGAAATAGACTGATCCGGGTAATCTCGAATCAGTATCAAGCAGAAAGAGACATCAATCATGACAACCGGTTGGCAGGCAATCATTTAAAAGCAATTACGCGTGACAGTTGAGCGAAGGTTCGAACTGATAAAAATCTCTCCCGAAACCCCCGGTAAGACGCAATAATTACAAACCTTGAACTGTCCATGCGCGAGGTCTAATTGAAGATCGCGCAATCACTGCGGATATCCATTAACTAATTCAAAGCTTTCCCCAATAAATTATTCCTTGCATTACACTAGACTTGTCTCCTACAATTTCCAATTACCGAACGTGATTAATAATCGAACTCGTTCCCATAGTTTGGACCCAGTTCCATCGATTCCCCCGGATCGAAACTTCTCCCGACTCTCGCGTTCATTTCTTCGCTTTTACAAGCGTACACATTTTGTTTTGGTATTAATCGCCGAAGGATAAGGGACAAATGGAGTTATTCGCAGTGATCATAGTCGTCGCGAGAGCGAAATCAGGCAAAGGGAAAGTCACTGGTAAATAATGCATCGATGCTTCCGAGTTCTCATGCATTCGAAAACGAATCCAAGACGTATAAATCCGGGTTTAGCGCGCGATCAAAGGGATCGTGATTGGAATGATAACGCGATAAAGCCGGGTTATGAATTTTCTTCGCGCCGGGAAATTGAATCCGGTACACGATATGTTTAATTAAAATGGATTTTCGAAAGAAAAGCGTACTTTTTCTCCGGGTAAACAAGTTTTCTATCCGAGCTGACAGCTGGAAAACCTTATTTGCTGGGCACGACAATGAAGGGGGGAAAACAGGGGGAGGGAGGCGCGGTTTCGCGCACGAGAGCTTGAAATTCAGCCGCTACAGGAACTGATATTTCGCGGAGAATGAATCACCCTTGTACAAACGGTCCGACGCAGTGGTAACGGGATACAATAGTCAGACAATGCAACGGGAGAGCGCACGTTGGATCGCGACCCCACCGTTCAACCGCGTGAGGGATTTCACGCGATGTGAATCAACCCGCAGCGACTGCAGGAACGGAATTTTGTCGCACGAAGCGAGATAAAAATATAGACAATTTTTCGTCAGGTCAACGCTCTTGTTTATTTTTCAGGCTAAACGCGATTTACGACTAGCTAAATTTCCGAGGTGCTGAAAAATCGTTATTCGCGTGCTTCGCTCATAGATTTGGGGAAATTAAAGAGCGCGCGGAATAATTACAAAACGTAGTAAATAAATTGCGAAAAACTGTGAAAAACTGCCGAATTTTAAAAACGGTGAAGAATTTCGTGGAGATTCGTTCTTTGCGCGTGATCGATCTTTGTTCATAGATTTAGGGAAATTAAAGAGCGCGCGGAATAACTACAAAACGTAGTAAATAAACTGCAAAAAACTGCGAAAAACTGCAAAAAACTGCGAAAAACTGCCGAATTTTAAAAACGGTGAAGAATTTCGTGGAGATTCGTTCTTTGCGCGTGATCGATCTTTGTTCATAGATTTAGGGAAATTTAAGAGCGCGCGGAATAACTACAAAAAGTAGTAAATAAACTGCAATAAACTGCAAAAAACTGCGAAAAACTGCCGAATTTTAAAAACGGTGAAGAATTTCTTGGAGGTTCTTTGCGCGTGATCGATCTTTGTTTATAGATTTAGGGAAATTAAAGAGCGCGCGGAATAACTACAAAACGTAGTAAATAAACTGCAAAAAACTGCAAAAAACTGCAAAAAACTGCAATAAACTGCGAAAAACTGCGAAAAACTGCGAAAAACTGCCGAATTTTAAAAACGGTGAAGAATGTCGTGGAGATTCGTTCTTTGCGCGTGGTCGATCGGGGCGCCGTGCCCTGGGCGCCCCCAGAATTTCTTCCAGGTTTCGAAGTGCCTGCGGCAAATTTCCCGATCCATACGTCGCTCTTCCTGGCAATAAAACGAGTCTCCTTAAATTTTGTACACATCTTTTCGCGTGGCTTTCGAAGAGACTCACCATTGCTTTTTCTCGTTTTTTTCGCATTTGCTCGGCGAGTTCCGTGATGTACTCTCTATTTCCCGCGTTCAGAGCTCTCAGTCTGCAACAGAAAGTTTGTAAGCCTTCGATACTTACCCTGAAACCTCGATTTATTCAAGCATTGGCGAATTAATTCAGCGTAATATCGTAGCCCATAAAGCCTCATGCAGTATTCCATTAAAGGCTATCAAAACGTCCCGTTGTACGTCAAGCAAGCCGTATAACGGCCACTTATACATTGTGTTATCGCTTCATAAAGCTGCATTAGCGTATCGAAAATGGCGCTCTTAAACGATGAGTATCCAACAGAGTTTACACAGTTTCGAGAACAACTCCGTTATTGCAGCTTTTCTTTCGTGGAAAGATATTTTTATTGATGTATGAACAAATACGGAAATGGGAAAATGTATCGAGGTCAACGGGTTGATTAGGTATAATGTCCATTCATCCCTCGAGTGCCATACTTCTCGCGATGTCACAGAGTTAAAATAAAAAGGTATTTCCGAAAAACGGAACGGCGAAACATATACATCCGCAATATAATCAACTCCCGTGATAGATACGCTTTTTTTCACCCGGGAAATCAAGCGTCGTGTGTAAATGATGTATGTTATTATTCCCCCGACAAAATGGCCGATCGGCAAGCCCGTGACGTCACTATACATCGCGGCGCGAAATAAATAACGAACTTTGGAATGATAAATTGATGAAAGTTAATTTAATTCGTGAGGAAATCCGTATAGGTTAGATTGTATCGTCACTGGGAATTACACGAAAGATGCAATCGACAAGCTCAATGCTCCGAATAAGGAACTGCCACGGTTAATAACAGAATCGAGCAATCTCGACTCGGAGAATTAATTTAGTCGGTGTTTCTGAAAGCTATAACCGAGTCACGGGGAATGGCTACATAATTCTGCGGTTCTAATGGGGCTAACTTCATTCGGGAATTCCAACTTCCTAATGGAATCCAAGCATAACATAAACCACATAATTATAAAAATCTTGCGATCGGAGTTTCGCTTTTGGGAACGCTGAATTAATTCAAAAATCTGCACTTACGTTTCCAGCGTAAAGCCAGGTTTCGTAGCATCCGAAATGTGATAAGTAGAGTGATATCTTTTTTTCGTCAAAAGTGGCAGCGATTTAATACCACCGGTTAATCGATAAACTTGAATTTCCTCGTCGCGCAAACATGCCGGATCCGGGTCACCAGACATTCCTGATTCCAAGGAAATTGTTTGAATTATAAATTAGCCGGTTGTGTACAATCGCGAGAGCGATGTGAGAAGTTAATAGTAACATAGGCTGGATGTAAACTGACAAGAGAAATCCAATTTAGAAACAACGCTGCGGATTCTGTTGTTCAAGGAAACGTTTACGCAGCTGCGGTTTCGCGTTGTTTCGCGTAAACTTTGCACGTTTTGATTTGAATGGCAGTCATTATAAAGCGCATAAGTTTGTGGTACTTACTTTGCAACGATCGCGCGTCGTAGAATTTATTCATATTCGTGGTAAAAGGAGGTTCATTGGTCCATCCCTGGGTATTCCATAAAAGTAAAATTGTATTTTATGAAAGTACGCGAGCGCTGAACAATAAATAAACGCAAAAAGTGTTCGCGCCAGTATGGGTATTTCGTGCGAATTAGGAAAAATGGACAATGCCGTGACAGATAAATCAATACCGTCGAAAAAGCAGCTACGAAATGATTCGAACGCGGAATTAAACGATCGAAAATTGGATCGGAGACAAGGTGATTGGCAAATCGAGGAACATTATGAAAGAAAATAGAAATCGGGGCATAAATTCGGGGAGCTTACGCGTAATCCACGAGCCAGATGAAATCGGCCGGTAAATTCTAGATTAAAGCGGCAACTCTGGAACGTTAGTAAGCGCATTCCGCGACTGCCATGGCCACGTTATTTACCGCTGTGTATTGTTCCGGAAAATCAAGAATTCGTTTGGAATCAGAAGCCAATTAGGGAATGGAGTTTCTTGCTGGGAAAACGAAGCTAATAAAACGCAAATAATCAACTTTGTTTCGAACACGAAGCATTTACGATGCAAATGAACGAGCTCCGATGCAAGAAACGCGTTTATTTTCCGAGCAATTCTGCAAACAAGTCAACAATTGCGGATTTAATTTCATGGCTTGTACTACGGAAGATATTTTACTTGAAATACACGATGTTTTTCTCCACTTTTGTCCGAAAAATGTTCTTTTCATTCAAAGACGGTTCGAAATCGCTTGTTTTATTGTTGCTATGGAATTGGACTTGGTTTCGTAACGATTATTGTGTTTGCCAAGCTTCGTTCCGCGTGCAAAAACGACCTTCGCAGAAGTTTCATCAATATTAATTCCCTTCGAGGAAATTGCTTTATTCGACGAGAAATTAAGAAAAACTTTGCAGCGAGTAATTGAATCGCGAGTTAAGGTTCTGAAACAATTACTAAGTAGATGAATTTCTTAATCGGAACGAGCTTTCGCGAGACGCTGCAAATATTTACGCACATGAAATGAAAAAATTACGGAAGCGAAAGTTGGGAAGTTTTTTGTGGGAGGAAAATCAATATGCATGGTTCTTTGGGAGATTGAAGATTTTCGAATAAAGTTTTGCCGACAATCAGCGATAATTGGGCCACGTTCAATAACGGTCCCGGCTTCTCTATAACGTCATGAATTTTCATGCGCGTTCCTGTCTGAAAGGTTCGAGTAACAACGTTGAGTGGAAGCTAAAGCTCCTTAGCAGAAGAAACTGGCAAATTTAAGTACCCGTCCCGGAATACGTAATCGTGTAAAAGCCACTGGTTCTACATTTTCTTGACTCTTTCCAACCGAAAAATCATCAATGTAATATCGCGAAAACATTTCTTCGAGAAATTACGATCGATTACGGAAAATCCTTTCATCGCGATTGTTCTCTTTATGCCCTTTTTGACCTGGAAAATTCGCAACCTGCGTTTTCTTCCGAAGCGCTTTTGGAAATAAAATAACATTTTGATTTTGGTTCTTTTCACGCCGGATTTTTTGCAAAACGTGTTGTTTGTAACCCAAAACTTTATTTTTAGTCAGGGGAGCGAGGTGTCAATTGTCAAAAACTTGAGAAAAAAAAGTTTGAAATGTTTTTTTTTTTTTCGAAGTAATATGTTTTTCAATATTGACACTTGAACCAAGAAAACCATTATAACCGTAAATGTATTACTGAAAAACTTTCTTTTTGCGATCGAAATGCGGAAAAACACGATTACCGCATTTTTTATTTAAGAAACGGATTTTGTTATAAAATAATTCTTTTAAAAATCTGAAAAAATTCAGGAACATTATTCAAGTACTACAATACACCCTCAATTTTTTTCAAATTTTTACCCGAGGTAGAAATGGAGATATCAGCAGTAAAAAAAACGCAAAAAATCGTTTCTTAATTAACAAATGGATTTCGTTATGAAATAATTGTTTCAAAATCCGAAAAAATTCACAGACGTTACTCAAGTGCTGAAATATACATCCAATTTTTTTCAGATTTTTAAAACAATTTTGTCATGTGTAAATCGAAAAAGAATTTTAATTTTGGTTTTATCTTAAAAACCCTACTTAAAATACGAATAAAAATTTGAAAATAATCATAATACATTATAACCGACAATGTATTGCTAAAAAACTTTCTTTTTGCGATCAAAATGCGGAAAAACACGATTAACGCATTTTTTATTTAAGAAACGGATTTTGTTATAAAATAATTCTTTTAAAAATCTGAAAAAATTTAGGAACATTATTCAAGTACTACAATATACCCTCAATTTTTTTCAAATTTTTACCCGTGGAAGAAATGAAGATATCAGCAGTAAAAAAAACACAAAAAATCGTTTCTTGATTAACAAATGGATTTCGTTATGAAATAATTGTTCTAAAAATCCGAAAAAATTCAGAAACGTTACTCAAGTGCTGAAATATACTTCTAATTTTTTTCAGATTTTTAAAACAATTTTGTCATGTGTAAATCGAAAAATTCCTTTCAATTTTGGTTTTATGTTAAAAACACTACTTAAAATACGAATAAAAATTTGAAAAAAATCAAAAGTATGCCTCGGTACTTGAATAACGTCCCTGAATTTTTTCAGATTTTAAAATCAAATATTCCATAACAAAATCCATTTATGATTGAGAAAACAATTTTTCTACTTTTTGCAAGAAACGCCATCAGTATTTTCCCGCGCGTCTAATAACATCCGGCTTCCTCCAGAATCCAATAAACGAACAACTGCTCGAATCCGAAACTTCGCGAAAGAATCTTCGAAACGAAATCTTCTTTCTTTCACGGAAACACGGAAACATTCGTTAATGAACGCTCGGGCTCGATGTTTGTGCACGCGCGATGTCGCGGAAAGCATCGGGAGTCGCCGGTAAAATAAATATTAAGTTACCTGCGCGAAATTTCCATTTATTAGCGTCTTCTCTGGTTCCAGAAGAACGTTTCTCTTGCGCAAGCATGACGTACAAGGAGCTCCTCCCCCAGGCTTTCCCCACGGTGAATAATTCGCCAGCATTTGTCGCAACTAAAAATGAAAAAGTTCCTGGCGTCATATTCGCAAAGAAAGTTTTTCAAATTGATTTACTCGCGTTACAAAATAAACTTCATTTATATACGTATCCGAGCGTTATTCGGCGCAAGATGGCGGCGCAGAAATGACTTTCCGCTCAATGGTCCTCGATTCTGTTTGTACTCCGCGGAACTTTACAAGCCGGAGTTGGCTTAGCAACTTTAGAAAGAGCTTGTTTCTCGAGCTTGTTTCTCGAATTGTTACGCTTCTTTGCGGAACACTTAACGAATACATTGTTTGCGTTGGGAGATTCGAAATCTTACGGTTTATTTCTTCGCTATTTGCCGTAAAAATTATGGGCTTTTGGAATACTCAAGTCCGTAATTTAACCTCTTTCCAGAGGAAACGGTCGCGAAAAGTAATTACGTGAAGCCTCTGGAGATGTCACGGGGTCGCCATTTCAACCGCAGACACTTTACATGTTTGTACAATATGCAGAAAAGCCGAACTACCAATCGCAATCGACTTCCAAAAGAAAGTATAAAAATCAGTGAATTTGGTTCTGCAATGCGGATAACTTTTTGCGGTCCGTTTAAAAGTGAAGAGCGCGAGCTGATGATCGGAAAAAAGCGATTCTTTTTGGGAAAGCGAGCGAACATACTTCACTCTGTTCGCGCTGTTTCTGACGTAACAGCTCCTCCTTCCGTGTCTTCCACAAGGCGATACCATCCCGCTCCAGCTCGTACGCTTGCACTTTTCGCCCTGCTTTTTCCATTTCAGGCCACTCTGCCAGCATTTTCCCTTGTTTCGTAGTGTTGGAAACAAGATTGTTCAAAATCCCTGCAGCGATAAAACGATTCGTGACGCGCATAAACATCCGACATGCACTCGACTACGATCACTTAAAAGAATCTATCGGAAAACAATTTCCAGCGTTACTAAATAAAGGTGTCTGCGAAGCGAGGAAAGAAAGGGTGGAAAGCGATCGATTGGCGAGAGAAATGAGGGTTATTCATATTTACTCGGACGAGGATCGATCTTTGGTAGTGACCGCGAAGCAGGTGTCCGATGTTCGACTTTTCGGAGCCGCTGCGGCCTTTGGATTGCTCGCTTGGCGACAAGACACGCAACTACAAAAGTTCTTGGGTGCCAAGGGTGGCGCCGCGACGTCGCTTCGCGTGCATACCGATAGAAAGCACCAACACCAGCGACCTGCACCAGCAGGATTGGCCTATCGAAGATAAGCACTACGAACCATTGTCATTCTTCGCGTTCGCCGAGATAAATCGAGAGAATTGTAAATCTTTCGAGCCAAAGCCTTTTACCTTCTACATTGTCGAATATAACCAGAGATTTATACGCTGCTTTTACTCACTTTTTCTTTCCCAAACGCCCTAGCCATTTATTTCAATCAAACCTCCGAATTTAATTCTCCTTATCAAGGATTTATCGTACAACTTCTGCTAATCCGATTTCTTCAACTTTCCTTATCGGGAAACTAACGCGCGAATGTCCCTTTCAATCGCCGGATAAAAGTTTATGAAATCCGCGTTTGCGTGATTATTTCGCAGTTTTAACGTTATGAAGAGGAAATAATTTATGGGCAACTTGGAACTGTCCATCGGAGAAAAGGAGAAAAATTCGACATATGGTTGTGAAGTTTTCGATGTTTCATATTGTAAAATGACGTATCGATTGCCCGTTCTATAGATACGGTGTTTTAATCTTTTACACATTTCATATTTCCGTTACAAAGTTCCTTCGCGCGCACAACTTTCCAACGAATGACGTTTATCCGGCAAATTCGAAATAGATGTTGATTGATAGCTCGTATTTTCCGATTGTATCAGAAATTCGGGCTCTGAAGTTGGCTGCGCGCTCTGTTTCACTTGAAAGAGTTTAAAATTTTCGGGAGTTTAGCATAAAATCGCACAGTTCAGCACGAGTTCTAGAGCCAACTTCAGAGCTGTCTTTCGTTTTAATAGCAAGCTTAAACTAATTAAGGACGGTAATTAATCTCACCCCAGGAACGTTGAAATCCCAGAAGTCATTAAGTCGTGAATTTCGTTGGTTATGTTTGACAAAATGTTTTGTTGCATTCGATAAAATATTCAGTTCCACATGCATTTTTTCGACGTTTGTCCAGCATTCCGATTCTATCCCACGGAGCACGATTATTTGGCAAAATATTTAATATGGCTTTCGCTGTCGAGATTTCGTGGAGGAATTTCATTGGAAACGTATGACCCAGGGCGAAAAACATGTGAAAATGTTACATGTGGGGGCAGCTCCGCGCTTATTTGTTCCGGAATACGCTCGATATTTCCCTTTTCGAGCTATAAATATGCATGGACTCCGAGCGGGTAATATTAGGAAACGAAATACGAAAAAAGATAGCAACGAAAGTCAATCCAGCGTGTGCGAGCGCACTGTTTCATGGATACGTAATTTTCGACGATTTCGAATATAACTTCTTCACGGTTTTTTTGCGTTATCAATGTTCAAGGCAGACAAATCGCGATTAAAATACCCGAGTATAATTAAAGCGAACTTATAAAAACTCAGACGAATCTGTTCTTGACGAGGAGTAATTAATTTTTTCGATGCGCAAGAACACCGCTCATTCGTTTATCCTTTGTTTCAAGTTCCGAATGGAGGCTTGCATGCTTGCCATTTTTTACCGGAACATAATTACTATTCATTCGCAAAAAAATTCTAGTTAACATTTTAAAGGGAAAGTAATAATTCTGAGTGAAGCTCTCGAGGGAGAACTGCGAACAAAAAAATGGCTGACATTTGAAACTTTGTAATTATAATGAGGAGTCACAAAAAGCTTGACAGATATTTTTAAAAGTTATTATGGAAGAAAGATTAATTTGTGCTGTTTTTAAAAATTTTACGTAGTTCAAAGACTGGGATATGAATTTAAAATTTGACGATTGAAAGTTTGAAGAGCACATTTTTTATCTGTTATTACAGTGCTGGTAAAGTCGGAATCCATGGTAAAAATTGAAATTCTGCTTTACCAACGCGCGGTGGTTCGCTCTTTTTGACGGTTGAACGCGTTGTAAACAGTGACGACGAGACCAGTACTGACGTGTCACCGGGAAAAAACCTCGTGCAAAGAACAATCTAATTATTTCATTAAAACATGTTACCAAAGTTGCTCGTCGTCTCGATATGTTTCTTTTTATTCACGCAAGTGTTGGCTTCTCTGGAGACGAAAAACGACAGCGAACTAGTTGAACTAATAAAAAGTGAAAAATATGTTATCACCGTTTTTAGTAAGTTACTCATCACAGAATCATAAATTTCATCAAACGTCGCATTTCCCCTCGTGAATCGTTGGGAAAATACGGAAATCCGACTTTCCCGCGATTCCAACATAACCTGAAATGTTCTGCGATCTATTTTCAGGAATTCTAATTCTTGAAATTTGTAGGTTCGGACGCGAAAGATTGCGAGGCTTGTCGGGAGTGGGAAGAAAAGCTGATTCAAATTCGGGAGGATTTGGTGGACTCGCTTTCGGCCTGGGTTGTCAGGGTTGCTGATAGTCAGATGATGAAAATCTACAGCCCCAGTAAAGCCCCGGCGATAGTGTTTTTCCGTCATGGAATCCCGCTTCTTTACGAGGGTACAAAATTTTGAACAAATTTATAGTTTTTGCTGTTGAACTTATAATTTTTACATGTGCTACTTATGAAGTTTTGTTTTTATACAGGGCATCTTGCGATTGAGAACTCTGAAATTTGATCGATGTTGTGTCTGCATATTTACATAAAATTTGATAAAATAAGATGTGAACATGCATACACAACCTTGATCAAAATTTGTGAAAACAGCTGAGTCTTCAGGCGTTTGCATCGTGTTTGCTTGTTGTTTGAATGCAGATTGGTTATCAGAGTTGACCCTGAAAACACCGCTGCCACAAAATTTACGCGCACCTGTGTCCGCGATTACGTGTAAAATTTGTGTAAACGGTCACAATTTTTTCTTTTTTCATTTATTCGCAAGTTAATTTTTAACAATATGAAAAATT
>JABFQM010001625.1:0-19776 GCA_022816865.1 Zelostemma sp. ZL-2020
AAAAGTGGTATAAAACAGTTAGTAGTTGTCAAAAGTGGTTAAAAGTGGTATAAAATAGTTAGTAGTTGTCAAAAGTGGTCAGTAGTGGACAGCAGTGGTTAGTAGTGGTCAGAAGTGGTTTTTGGTAAGGGTATCCTCTCAACGCATTTTTTTATGCTGTCTGTACAAAAAATTTGCGCTACATGGACATTTAGAATGACCTTTTACGGAGTACAAATGGTGAATAAGAACTCACATATGTTGTGACGAAAGCGATGAAAAACCATCATCATGTAATTTTTATTCTGACCTCTACGACTATCCGAAAACAAAAAAATTCAATCGTAATATTCGAATTGAATCAAGTATTACAAATGATAACGAATTGAATCACGTGGATGAGGTAACTTCATGTATTTTTTATTTCATTTTACATATTAAGCCGAAAAGTAACTATTTGAAGTTGAACCCAGAAAACAAGTTTTTCTTTGCACACAACGTCATTGCAATGTTTCATCTCTTTCTCGGTTTGATGTTATTCAGTGACCTCGATCGTTTACCGCTCCTTTTGGGTATGTTTATATTCCATAATTTTGTCAAACGTTGACCTCACTGTCTCGGAGCAACCGAATTTCGTTGGTCTGTAAAAGTCGCCTAAGTCTAGCTTGAATTGGAACAAAATTGCTTTCGTGAAGAGGGCGACCTAAAATCTATTTCCCTCGTCGTAGGAGGTTCTTGATGTGCCTTTGAGCTTTCGGGGACACGGTCTCATCTTCGATGAAACTTTGAATGAAATCTTCCAGCAAAAATCTTGTCACGTGCGTGCGTGCGTGCGTGTCACGTGCTTGTCTCTCAAGTGCGAAACTGTTTCTACAACATAAGTCAAGAGATGGACATGAAATGACATATGCTGTCTCTCGAAGTATTCGGAGCCTTTCACGAATTAGAGTAAAAGTTGATAAGCCCTGTTAATTTTGGCTACCGTCACTGAGCTTTGGTTGAATAAATACACTGCTTCGCACAATCGCGACAAATGCGTCAAGTAATGCCTCAGGAGTATTTCCTCCAAGCAAGGCTGGCTATAATATTGAAGTCAATTGCGCCACTCCGAGGCTTCTCATATGCAGAACTTGTCAACATTTCGGGGCAATCCAGAGATACTTATCGGTGGTTTTATAGCTACTATTTAATGGACGATGATTATTCCGTACCCCGGTGTTCCGATGTACCATGCATTTTGGCTGGCTTCTCTAATTATCATTTAAAAATGCTGATTAGCGACTCCCAGAAAAAGATTGTAGAGTCCTTCGACGACAACTCCTGCGGTAAGATCTAATTCAGGGAAGCGGGTCAACGCTGATACTCCCTTTACCCCGTATTCTTGTCTCTTTTGCTGGTGCGCTGTAATGCCGTATGTTCGTATCTCCGTTTCAGTTCGTGATGCGGCACCTTCCGCAGGGTAAACTCGACGTCCACAGTGTAGTCGTTCCCCTTTAGCGTAACAGAACGTACAGCTGTACAATCCATGATACTAGATCATCTTCAATTCAGCCGGTCGAGCAACCAAATCTGGCGTCAAAATTACTGTGATGAATTTGCTCGTAGCTTCGACAACTCCATTTGGTTTTCATTCTACGCCGACGTTATACAAGCCTTGTACGTCGTCGACAACTGGTTCTAAAATGAAATTCATATTTGGATGTCGGTCAGCTTTCCAAAGTCCCGAACACAGTTGAGGTTTTCCGAGCGTGGGGCGAAAGTTCATTGAGTTGTAAAAGAATTTGATACTCTATTGCTGTTGAAGATTTCGAAACTTTCATCCCATCCACCCATACCGTTAGCGAGAAGTTGTGTGGAGTGCTCAGAAATTCTTCCTGCTTACACAACTCCTCGTATTTGTGATCATCGTAAATGTCTTCGATGGCTTCCACAATTCTTTCAACCCTAGTAAAACGACACCACAATGCATCTTATATATTTGCAGTTCCGAACAATATTTGCAGTTAGGGCCGTAACCAGATTTGTAAGAAATATATTCCGGAATTTGATTCTACATTAACAAGGCACCTGCCACAAGCACAATTTTTATCCGGTTTGCCCTGGTTGCCCAAATAATCTAAACAATCTGGACAGAGAAGATGGGAACTTGAGTTGGACATATTTCGCCCCAAGCGTCGCTACAGTGCTCATTTCGTTGTTTGTAAATCGACATCAACGAACACGGTTTTCCACCACTGTACATTTGATAAAACTTTTTCGTGAGAAGAATTCAATCGCACTGATGTAGCAACCGCTACCAACAAATGATCACGCGCCGTGATGTGCGGTTTATGCTCTAAGAGAATATGCAGGACATATTCGTCGCAACTGAAAAACAGCGAGTCTTCATCCAGATTGTCCTCTCTAACCTCATAATCGCTTTTAATGACTTGAGTGTTCTATCCATCGTCCTTCGGACGCGTTGGAAAAAAGGGCCAAGTTTTGCTTACCTCAAATCGACGCCGAGAAGCGCCGAAAGCCAGTAGCTCCAAAGTATCTGCTGGTTTTCGATTTAAGTCGCTTTTTCGCACTAAAATACCACTTAACGTCAATCGATTACGAGAGTAGGAAACGAAGCGACGACACTGTGACCGTCACTAATGATGCATACCACGAGAGTTTTTCTTGTCTGCGAGTCGAAAACGCGAAGAGGCCAAAGAAACCCCGAAAAACTGTTGCGAAACAAATACAAATTGAATGTAAATTATATTCATAATTAACTGAAGCGGTAGTCCAAGCGGCAAGACGCTGGACTCCGGTCCGGGACGTTCGGGTTTTTAATCCCTGCCGGAGACCGACTGGGATTTTTTTGGACGAAATTTTCCCGGGGTCGGCACAGTAGGGATTGAATTCCGGGCTGCCTTATTCGCCGCAAGGTTTTCCATGGTTCCCTTGCGGGTCTTATCAATGTTGTTAAAAACTAAACTCACAAAATCTCAACCGAATATTGTCAGAATGCGTTGAAATTTGTTACGCGAATTTGTAACAACCCTGCCCTGCTGGAAGAGTCATAGATCATGTCAAGATTTGTAATTGTTCACTTATATTTAATTGTTAACAATCGCTTGTTGAAATCCACGATTTCAAATTTAGGTAATCGATGAAGTTTTTAGCTAATGAAATAACAGATAAATTGTCGCTGTGAAGTTCTTCTTCACCGTTCAAAGTAGTGGCTGTCGAAAGTTCTGAACGATCCAAGCATAATTACTGGAAAAAACGATCGTTTGAACAAAGCGGCGCGCAGCTCGACGCGCGGCTTGCGAGTGACACAGCTTGTGTTCAGTAATGATTTGGACATCAAAGTTATATGCATGCAGATGTTCGATTCAAACGAATTATTATTCATCTAAATACGTGAGTTTTGGTCTTACAATTAGCATTACCGAACACATACATTTCGACTTTTTATCCTTCAAATAAAAAGCACTACACATAATAATACTGCAGTATTCATCATATTAATAAATGATAGACACATTTATCACATTAATAATTAATCTTTGATATCTGCTGAACATAATAGATTTATTATCGTCTTATTGTTTCCATGAAAATATTACAATGTCACTGCAGTTGACAAAACCAACAGACTGAGCATTATTAATTCCACTTTGCGTTAGTTTTGGCTTTATAAACTCTAACAGCCATCTCGCATGAACATTTCTAAAAATATTTCTGTGACGCAGACTTCACACATCGCAGCAAAGCTTCTAAATTTTCCATACTCTCTCAAGTGATTCCGACTTTTTGAGCACTTGTCGCATTTGCAAGTCTCCAAGTGACGTAGACTAGTTAATGAAAAACGTTTCCGGTTTACTTGTATTATCTTAGTATACATCAACAATTCCATTCGAAAAATACTCAATTTTCACTGCGTCGCTGACTTTTAGTCCATTCAGAACTTAATACTTTTTTTTCATTTATAACTCGAAATCTTTTACAGGACAATGTTTCAGTTCTACGATAGTAAATGGCGGGTCTCTTGCGTTGTTAATAGATTCGATATTTTTTTGTTCCGTTTCTATGCTCTCACGCTTTGTTTTTCGCCGTCTGTACGAAAATTTGCGCCACATGGACTGCAGTAAAAATGACCTTTTATCGGGTACAAGTAGCGAATGGGAACTTACGTATGTTGTGACAAAAGCGATTAAAAACCATCATCATGTATATTTTATTTTGGCCTCGACAACTATCCAAAAACAAAACGATATAATTGTAATATTTTAATTGAATTAAGTGTTACAAATGCTGACGAATTAAATTACGTTTATGGGGTAGCTTTATTTATTTTCTATTTACTTCTACGAATTCAGCCAAAGCGTAACTAAGTCGCTTAATTCTAGCTTGAATTAGAACAAAATTACTTCTATGAAGAGGGCGACCGACAATCCATTTCCCTTGTCGTAGGAGGTTTTTAATGTGCCTTCGAGCTTCCGGGGACACGGTCTCATCTTCGATGAAACTTTTAATGGAAGTTTCCAGCAAAAATCTTGTCACGACCTGCTGCCCTCTTTCGTAAGAATCGTTTGTTTGTAGATCAATTTCTTATTCCAGGCTTTAAAAGTGAAGGCCGAGTATACCCACAGCGGGCTTGAAGTGCGAACCGCTTTCACAATATGAATCAAGCGATGGACATAGGATGACATATGCTGTCTCTCGCAGTATTCAAAGCCTTCAACGAATTGGAGTAAAAGTTGATTAGCCCTGTTGAGATTGACCACCGTCACTAAGCTTTTGTTAAATAAATGCGCTGCTTCGCACAATCGCGACAAATGCGGCAAGTTTTTGGGAGTATTGATGTTTAATTAGTCTCAAGGTCATAAAGAAATATAATACTGTAAAAATATATATAAATTACTTGAAATTCACATATTTCTATTTTTTGGTGCTCGTGTGAGCAAATGTTTTCGCGTGGTCAGCAGGTCTTCCTATTAATTTATTTGGAGTTGGCAATTTGATATTGGATAATTTTTCGTACGTATCCTTCAGCAATTGAGTCTCATCATCGAATTTTTTGTTCAAGTCATCGTTTGGCCTAATCTTTTATTATATCGATGATGGCAGTTGCAATTTTTTAGTATCAGAAATTCATTAGATTTCGGAGAATTCGCCGATGTCATCAATTACAACTTCATGTCCTTTGTTCCAAATCTCGAGTAATTTGTTAAAAGCTTGCATTTTCACTTTTAATTTTGGGCCACACGATCTGCTGGCTGCCTTAATTACAGAATTGGCTTTGAAGTCAACTGTTTCCTTTTTTGTAGTACAGAAAGGTGGTCGTACGAAGTCTGATTTAAAGAGGTACAGACTACGGGCTCAGGCATATTCTTTCCTCCGCAATCTGTTTCTTGTCCTGGCATGTCGAAAATCCATTGATTTTGTACAACGAATTGATTCGTCCAACGCGGAGGACATCAATCGGGTGCAAAAAGCGGTAAGCCGAAATAGTTGCGCGCAGCATATATATGCCCGCATGGCAGAAGCATAGATTGCCTGAATGGGCACTTACAAGTTGTGTCTGTGACTTCGTACCGCTGTTTCGAATCCGTTACCAGATATTTTCTCACTTCCTTCCTGGTTTTCGTGATAATAGAAGACGAAAATGTTGCTGATTCAAGTCTCAACGTTTTTAAAGCCAGAGGAGTTAGATATGACATGTATTGCTGCTCTTCTTCTCTGAGTTTGTCTCTCAATATCGGTCTTTGCAAAGACCGCAAATTATCAATTTAGCTTCTGAAATTCCTGTAAGTTTTTCATATTATATGTATAAGTATATGTATTATATGATAGACTACTGAGAAGTGCTGTAATCCGAACGGTGCAACCGGAATTTTGGAGTACTTATCGAAATTTCAACATAAAATCAGTCTGAAATGTTCCGAAATATATAGGGGTTCTGACATAAACTGAAATAAAAATAGAATTGACCATATACATTTATCGATATGTAACGATTCTTGTTAATCGTTATATAGCATGAAATGCAACGTTCATAATTCAACATCGATTCAATATATAATTAATTATTTCTCGGAGGGTTTATTATTCAAACAATTACGCATTGTTGATCCTGAAATTTCAAAAACGTTTCGATTCATAAATGCAATAATTGTCTTTGGAAAATGAAATATTCCAAAGAATCGATTCGTTTGAACAAATGAAAAACTTGACTACAGAAAGAAAGCCTGAGTTTCCTAAGATTTTATTAATATAAACGAATAGATTGTTCGAAAAATTGCATTGCTCGAAAAAACGTATGCGCTACAATTTACATATTCATAGTAACGACAATAATAGTTATAAAAAATAAATGTCAAGTCGTTGAGATTTTATATAATTCTTTGAATAATAAGGTAATGACTAAAACTTTCGTTTATCCAACAAAATTTAGTTGAAATATTAAAATATTTGGCGTACTAATTGTTTTCAATCGGCAAACTTGTTACAAAGTTTGAATAAGTTTATCGCTATTTGATTATTTCTCTTCGTATTTGAATTTGAATAGTAGGTCGGATTTACGTACTTTACAAAGCAAACATTAAAGTGCGAAAAATTCACCGGAAAGCATGAAAGGAATCAGTGCCAGATCGTTCTATAAAAGTTTCAATGTTTCTCCCTCTATGAAGTACCTTTCAACCGTAGCCATTGAGTTTTTGTATATGTATTGATTCGCAGTTTGCTACGTTACCGACTATATACGTCGATATCGAGGTACGCGCATCGACCGGTCCGAGCGCTTCGATCGAACGTGCTTGGATCGTGGAAGATGGAAGCGAAAGAGCAATCATTTGCTGAACGGGGGACGAACGAAGCGGTTCGAACAGCTTCGTTATTTCAAATTCAGTGATTAATAGCGCGTGGCATAGCTATTTTGCCACGTCCTCAGTCAACCTTAGCCCTTGGGGACCTAGCTGCAATCAGGGTATTTATCTGCGTGCCCGTTCCTTCATTCGGAACCGACGTCGTAATATCATGAGCGTTTCGAAGAGTAGAACGCCATGTTTGCGTGCCCGTTCGTATTTTTGCCGCTAATCAGGAGACACATCGGTAATACTCTACAAAACGGGCTTATCCGATAAAGTGGCTCTTAAATCTGGAAGTTGCTCCAAAACAATGTATTTAAATATAAAAATAAAATTGAAGTCGGGGGAAGGGACATTCGTAAGTGGCAAATGTTCAGAAAGTGAGAAAACGTTCGATATTTGTAGGTTAGGTATATGAAATACACGCGAGTGACAAGTGATGATAAGTAAAAGTATTGTATTTATCGGCTGAAAAATTTCTAATCCGATAGACAGGGGTGAGTATACTCGACTAAACGTTTTATTATTATTGTATTGATACTTGAAGTTGTAGGTCAACAGTAGCGCAACTGATTCAAGTTGTCAAGAGCTATTTCGCATTCGCATTCTAAAAAATATATATTTTTAATTGTTCCTTATTGTTCTAACTATTGTTTCTTAATACAATTTTTCTCAAACTCCTACACGCGTAAAATGTCTATTCTCAACGTTTTTGTAAGAGAAAACGACATCAAAAATTATTGTCTCGATTTTCTACGACATAGGGCATATGTCCGGACAATGGCGCGAAAGGTCAATTTTACACTTTTTTGAAAAAATGTATTCATTTGTAATTGCATATTTGCGTCGGAACAATCATGCAGGTCCATTCTCAAGGCTTCAAATATTATACAAAAATATTTTATTCGATTATTTACGTCATCGGGAAGCTTCAGTAAGAATTTAAAAAAAAGTGAGGCATGTCTCGGATTTACCCTATAGCTAGTTTTTGTGTATGTTTCTTTCTATTTGCAACACCTTTCTACTTGCATAATTTCTGTAAACACACGAGTGCACGTAGCAGAACATCAAAAACCAAGGTTTGGTTGGGTTCCTTTAGAGCACGCGTGCGCGAGTTTACGCGCAGGTCGCTAAAATAAAGTTTTACCGATACGTGTAGCTTTTGTAAGGGCAATCTGGGTATTTTTCGCAGTTTGCACTGCATTTTTTCAACATCCGAGTCGCTAGCTGCTTCAAAATTTAACATTGCAGCATGGGCAAGACTGCATATCTTGTTTTGTTACTAGGGATAAGGTGAAATTTTTTCCGGACATCTCGTAATGGTCATTGCTTCAGAGGTGATAAATTTCCGACCTTGAACGTTTCTAATAATGATGACTTACCGTAATCCGTATAAATATCCTCGTTCCAGAAATTCCCCGCGAACATGTAGTGCTTTCCGTTTTCCGTCCGAACGATGTTTTCTGCTTTGATTATTGCGTGGTTCCTGAGGCCGAAGCAATTGAGGGCTCGTAAAGCACAACATGATATGCGCGCTGACCGAGGTCCCCTAGTAGGCAAGAGTGGGGGAATAAACGGTGCGTATGGCGAGCGTTTAATCCGGCAATTTTTATGTTCAACCTGCGATTTTTTCGCCAATAATACGGAAACCGAACCCTTGACCGAGAATTTCACGCCTCTGAGCTTTCCCAACGCACGCGCTTTTTTCGAGATAGGGTTTCGAGATTATAGTAATCCCAAAGCAGTTCGAAGTCAAAAAAAAAATGACGACTACACATTTTTTTCATTCAATCAAATCGTAGTGTTCTAAGAAGAGTTTTTCAATTTTTTCAATATTACGGTTAAAGCAGCTCGGTTTATATGAAAATCTGAAGCCCATTGTGCCGAAAACTTGGAATTTACACAGCGAGTATCATTTTCCATACATCCCTTAATTCGCGAGTGCCTTCACAAAACAATTTTTCCAATTCCATTTCTTCTGCTCAGGATACATTTGCAACGGATAATGCAGAAGATATGCTGCAAGTGTTGAGGTGTTCAATTACGTCAGCTATGTTCAAACATGACTCGTTCTGTGTTATTCCCATTGCGCAGAAGCACTGCTTATAAATAATCGCATCGCCGTTACTGAGAAACGCATTACCGGGATTGCTTTCATCATCGATGTGTTTCTCGCTCGCACCGCATGGCAAATCCATTGCACCTGCTAAAAGTGTAGTCGCCGTATCGTCCAATACGATTTCTTCATGACCTGCACGAGAAATATGTTTCAACTCGTTCAACACTTGCTCCCTGATACAGCGCCATCGCTGAATTTTACCTAATTCGGTAAACGAATTGCATTTCCTACCTCTGGGCTCTATGAGGGCTACCTTTCAAAAATCTGAACAATACATGCATTGATATATTTTTTGTAACTTTTACTCTAATGGTACGAAAGATGCACGCGAAAAGCGAATTTTGTTCATGTCTAATAATTAAAAATTTCGTTATCTGCATCTTATTTCGTTTTGATGAGTCAACAAAGTTTCCTACGATCGTTTAAAAACCGTCATGTAACATATTTCAATTTAAAATGTATGAAAATTATTACTGCAAGTCCCAAAATATATCTTGACTCTTGAACGCACAAAAGTATGTTGATCTTTAGAATTTATCTAAAATGTTATTAAAAATGTTGCTGTTAAAAGTTTGTTCCCGAAAAATTTATTTTCTTACATTATTCAAGAAAATGAATTCTTAATTGAAAAAAGATAATTACATGAATGCACTTTGCAACCCTTCATTTACAATTGCTAATTGTAATTTAATTTTCCATCGGATATGTGAGATAAAAATAGAATGTACTTACGCAACGCTTGGGCCTTCATCAGTGAAGCGCCGCTCCGATTTCCTTCTGATGCCCTGATTCTGCGATCAGAGTACATTCTTACTCGCTGACTCATCTCTGGGCTGCGCCACGACCAGTGTAGCGACGATCGCGGCCCCAGCACCTGTCTCCGGCATATCCAGCGGCACATTAGGTGACACATTGTTCCCCCCGTTCCCTTGTTGCGTGATCAGAGCTGTACGGTATGCTGCGATTACAAGTCAGTGCGCAAATGTTAGGCGTAATGGTACGTTATTTACCAGACTTATTGTCGTGACTTATTTCGTGATGCAACAAAATATGTCATTTACCTTGGCGTCTTGCTTCCAGTGGCTCAGCGGCTATTCTGCTACATTCCTCGCGTTCTTGTTCTGAACCTACGGTATTCATATTGTTAGACAGTACTGCGGTGCTACGTCTAGAGCCATTGGTGACAGCCGCGCCAAGAAAAATAAATCGACAACATATACGTATGCTCTCAAACAAGAACGGATGACACTCAAGACGGTTAAATAGCAGTGAAGACTCATTTGTAATCGACACCGTTATCTCAAGTTATGCTTACTAATGTTAATCGAGCAATGTCACTTCTTCTTGGTAGGAAATATGAATTTGGAATTCTTACAGAAGGAGCAGTCCTGGCCTTGCCATTCTCTGATCACGTTATAATCGATCATAAGTACTGTTTAAGGCTAAAAAATTGATTGGTGAATCGTTTCTTTCGTAAGGAGGATGTGTCGAAAAGATAACGGATCAGTACCATTGGGCTGAGTGAGACAAGGCCCAACATTTGTTTCAACTATTGCGGGTTAAGTCGTTGGGTCGGTTGACAGGACTCGCGGTTTGACAGGACTGGGCACGTTGCTGACTTGTCTGAAATGTCAGACGTATTTTTGCGTATTTTTCGATTCAAACTACTATTGAGTCTTAATATAAGTACCTGTACTGCGTACGACGTTGAGATTCGATGAAAGATAGTAAATTGAATCAGGGTTACGTGATTGTAGTATTTGCCCCAGAGCCACTTGGTCGATGAGAAATTTTCTTTTTCTCCTTACTGTATTTTTATCTTAAATTCTTGAATCGTCAGGGCATCAGAAGGAAATTGGCAGTTTCTTGGCCAGTCAAATCCTTGACTTCGATCCCTCAAAAAATGTTGTATTTTTTTTAATTCAAGATGAAGTGTAATAAGGGAGAGGAATAATATCCAAGTCTCTTATATATTTATAGCCGGTTGGTGATTTTGGCACAGTGCCAGCCCCTATTACGCGGCCTACCGTGGTTTCCGCGGCCGTGGTTGTTGTTGGACCTATAAATGTAAGAAAAAGATTTTCATTTCATTTTTAGAATGTGTAACGGCCGCAAAAAAGAGAGGGAGTGGAGAGAGAAGGACATATTGAAAAATAGCAAATGCAGAAACACAAATTTTTAACTAACCGCTCATTATAGTACTGCAGATTCCGTCCTGCCCTCGGCCGCCGTAACGGCTGGCTATGATCCCGATTAGCCCTTTCAACTGACGCATTTTTTTGCGTCCGTACTTCCTATGGTAGTGGTGGTGGTGGCAGTGGCGGTGGCGGTGGCGATGGCGGTGGCGGTGGCAGCGGTAGTGTTGATGATTGTTGTTGCTGTTATTGTTGAAATTGGAGTTGAATTAGTTGCCGCCGTTCACTATGTCTCCTTCTGTACAATTCCAACTGCTGTTGTTGATTCTGTTGAACGAAAAACGTATGTACCATTTGTCCCAGCTCGGGCCAAATTTGAACATCTTTGAATTTGTAACAATTTTTTAAGGATATTTAGATAAAATTAAAGAGGGTAAAGATGTCAAATAAAAAAATGTTCACGAAAAATTCAGAATTAACAATTCAGAATTCTTGACACTGTAATTTCAGAATCGTTACCTATCGTAAATTTATCACAAGTATCACAAGTCATTCCGACGAATGAATTTTCAGAACAATGAAGATGGTTAAACTTATTCATGATCTTTGGACAAAAATATCCTGCTCTTCTGCAATGACAAATATTTTTAAAAGTCAATTTGAAAAAGTAAAAAAATGATACTTGTATGACACGTCTTTTCATACGGATCGTTGTTCGATGTGGTATCTCATCGTCGTGATTGGCATCCGAGTATAATTTGTCACCTTGCCGTCGTCTTTTTAAAGGTAACACATAATCACCTTAATAATCAAAAAATAACATTGAAGCATGAGATTCATAACAATGAGAGACGGTCCAGTAAATTATATTAAATTATTCACTTACTTTCTCTTTGGTTCAGTTGTCATCACTCAATAGCGACTAAGTTCAGGTTGTGAGACTTTCAAGACTGCGAGCTGCGAGGAATAACGGGAAACGCAAGCGCAGAGTGTTCTGACTCAGGTCTTCCCCCTTCCAAAGCTTGTAAATAACTTGAAATTCTTACAGCCCAAAAGTTCCAGAAATTTGGAAAGGAAAGTGGTAGAGGTCTTTCTTCTTCTGCCGCGCTGACTTTTAAAGAGTAGTCGGCAAAAGGGTGTACCTGCTTTCGGCTGGATCTAAATAATAATTTTTCGAACGAAAATATATATGTGTAGAATGAAACCCTTCGAGTATAGTGTAAAATAATGCCACTTTCAGCAATTGCATTGCCATGTCCTTTCACCAAGGAAAGAAGCTGAAATATTTTTACGAATCATCGTGGATGCTGAGAAGAGACCGTAAGTGGGCTAAAAGGTTCAAATTTCGAGTTTTCAGTCTCTTTCTACCCTCGAATTACGCAGCTATTTCCAATCCTTTTTTTATATTATTCTCTGTTCATTTTTAGATTGAAATCAAAATCAAAATTTTAGTAGAAATTTGTATAATGACTCATCATTAAATGACATTTATGTCGATGTATTTTCGATTAAGTCAATACACAAGATTTTTTCGAGTAAAAACTTCAGACAAGGTTTTTTTTTTTTTTGGGGAAGTAATTACAAAATGACAAAAACTTTACGTTGTCTGAAGTAATTACATTTATTAAATACTTGAACGTATTTTAGGAGCGTTGTGCATGTCAATATATTAATATATTTTTACTAATTATGAAAGAAAATATTTATTCATAAAAGATGGATTATTTAGAGAAGCAATTCGTTTCAAAAGGAAAAGGAATAGGTAAATTGCGAAAAATACATTGCTTGATATTATAAAGTTTATTTTATGGCATTTTGAACAATTTCTATCTTTACACGTCATAATCGATTACTCTTTCGATCCGAGATTCGTTATTCAGAGTTTATTTACGATAGTTTCGAGTATGGATTGATTGTACTGCATTGGATTTATTGTACTGTATTGGATATTTTCACGACCGATGGTCGCCGTACAAGCCATGACTTGATGTGGGCAACGATGTGGCCAGCACTGGCGTCAACGAATCGCTTCTGCAAAGCCTCTGGAAGAATGCAACTATCTTTTCTTCAATGTTATCTCGGCCGAAGCTTCGTCCTTGAGCTTCTTCCCAGTGTCCTTGGCTTTCTTTTATAGAGCATCGATCTCATTAATCAAGGCTCTGATTTTTTTATCTGTATTCAGTTTTAGTTCATTGTCGTTGACCAATTGCCCGCGGAGGCATCCTCGAAATTGGAACGACTCCTCTGGATTGCGTTCCTTCCGTCCTCCTTCAGACGATCCGCCGCTTGTTCCAACTGGATAACTACAGCAGACCTTTCGTCCAGAGCCAGGTCGCGGAGAGACCATTCCATGTTTTTTGTCAGCTCTGATTCCTTGGCAATCAGTGCGTCGATGCTGGCGATGTTTAGACCCATTGGTCTACGCATGAATTCTTGAGACCCTCCGCCGATGTTGTTGTCGGCAGCACCTCTGTAAAGGATGGTCCCATTGGAGAAATTCTTCCCCGTAAGGATATCCCCGGTGCCTGATGGGATCATGATCGTCTTGAGTTCGTTGTGGTCGAAATCTTTGATTCGGACGGCGACCGCCCATCCCCAGATATCCTGCTTGGGCCTAATTTTTGGACTGTCGGCTCACCTACTAAACCTAAATCATTCAGTCGTGAACTGACTTTTGGCATGTGTTGCGAATTTAAGAGATCATCTAGAAATAACCGTTGTCGATCAGTCAATTCACTCTCACATACAATTCTCATTTTGTCTATGGCATATTTCAAACGCAGATTATCGCAGATTTGTATCGCAACGCCATTCAAACTCTTTATACTGGCAAGTATTTTTTGATTCAAATCTACGAAAACTAACGCACTGTGAGCCTATAGTAGTCCCCAATCGAGAACGCTCTCAGCCAAATGAGTGAAGAGATTTACATTGTAGGAGATCTGTTCCCTTCCATACAACACCTCTACGCCCTCAACGGATTCGAATAAACATTTCTCCGCATAAAAAACCTCAGATTTCATCACTGATGTTTTAATAGAAATGGAAATTCGATCGACAAGCAAACTCCAATGTTCTACGAATTTCATTAGAAATATTCCTTTCAATGTACCAAGACTGTAGTTCAACAACATTAGACATAACTAATGGGCTTTTAAACTTTTAGAATCTAAGATATTCTTCGGAATTCTAGTCGAGTCTGAAGTTGGCTGGTATGACCGTACCAGATTATCAACGGTTTCTGCTAGATGTTTGAAGCTCCCCTTGTTGCCTTCTTTCGACAAAAACCATTGTTTAGCGAACTGACGACAAACTCCGAGTAGTACGGCGTGCATCCAGTCGGGTATTACACCTACTATTACGTCAAATTTAGGAATATTAAATAAAATGGAGCGAGCTTTGACACCATGTGTCTGATTTTCTGCATGTATTAAAGTCTCTGCGTGGTTTCGTAAACCTTTTGCACGAGCATTTCCGTTTCGAGCGATGGGATAAACTCGTACTGTACCTCGGCCTTTGGGTACTTGTTCACCATTATGTATACATAGCCCACACTCGTATTGTCCATTGTCTTGTTTAGTTTCTTGGACCATTGGTCGAGCGACCGAGTCAAATACAGCGATAACAACTTGGAATTTTTTTACGTAACTTTGGCCTCGATAAATATACTCGAAATCTCTTTCATTCGATACTCGCGCTTCTTCGATAAATGGTACTCATTCATTAATGGTTTATGGTCGCCACACCAAACGGCTGTTAACGTTATGTATCAATGAGAATTATGTATGAATTATGTATATTCTGTCCTCTTTCTTTTGGGTGAGTCTCATCAATAGTACAAAGAACTAGTTGCCTACTATAATTCGAAGACTCGAAAATTGGAACATTATCGATATTGAAAATTATACTTATCATTTCATCATTTCGAGTTTTCGCGTATTGTCTACTGTCAAAAATATCTTCAATTGCATATTCATTTTTTTTAAGCGTTTGTATGGATATGTACTTATATCTCTTTGATTTTCAAATTTAGCTTTCAATTGATCGATTAACGAAATGTGAAGAAAAACACTTCTTGACTTAATATTATCTTCGGCATCAATTCGCGTTTCACAATTTTTACATAAAAAAAATTCGGTTCTATCATCATCATCATCATACTCAAAGTTGCTCGCTCCAGCATATTTCTTACAAGATTAGCACGTATTAAAGGGTTTTTAGCAATTCTTACCGTATTTTTACGGTTTATATTTTACTATAGTCTACGTATTCTTCTGATTATCAACTGCTTTTTTTTCTGAAAATTTTCTATAATTTTTCGCGTTTTTTTCCGTACAATTCTCGAATTTTCACGTGTTTTTCCGTAGATGAAAATACGCTGGTTAGGTTAGGGTTAGGTTTCCGAGGGATGTGTGAAAAAAGGCAGTCAAAATAACATTTTTACATTCATTTATTTCTTGAGTTGACCAACTTCTGATACATTCTACCGTCTTCAATATGTTTTTTGTACTTTTCGATTTTCTTCAAAATAGCTTTTCGAAAGTGGCTCGCGAGACTTGCCGGTGTCTGGTGTGGTAAATACTGTGGGAGAAAAACAAAATTAACATTTCCCAATACATAAACATTCATTGCAACTTTAGCTCACCCCCGACTCGTTGAACGGCGTCCAAAGCAGCTGCCCAAGCGCCTGGTGAATCGCGTCCTTTGATATGACAAACATCATCATTGCCAAATCCTCAAATTTCTGGTACTTAGGGCGCCTGGAAGAAAAGAGAAAAAATTTATTATAACGCGTAACCATTAAACGTTGGCGTTCCGATAAATATTGAAAAAAAACTCACTGCGCGTTTTTGACGTAGAACTTCCTCACGAACATGTTATTAAAAGACATCGCTCTTTTGGCCAAGCTGGAACACAAAACGTAATTGCGGTGAGCTAGTGTTGTTACGAAAAGGAAAGGAAATATCGAAGAAATATTGAGGAAAGGAATTGGAGGGTCACTCGGAAGAATAAAAAGCTTCTTACCGGAATGATAGGGGCGTCTCGCAATCGTCTCTCGAGGTCGACGGCCGCCGCGTTCTCGGGCTCCGAACTCGTCCTCCGCATTTGGCGCATGGACAACGGCATACGCAGCCCGTCGGGGGCTGCGATGGCGGTTGCCTCGTCCGAGACTCCGCCGAGAATTCGAGAATACGGTGGCGGAGGCGTTTCCGACCGCCGCGGCGGCGAGCCGAATAACGGCAGAGGTGGCGAACAAGGCACAGGCGTCGAGAACAACGATGGCGTCGATCTGGCCGGCGACAGCGACGGCGACGAGACAGGCGAATAGGACGGCGAGGTAATTGGAGGCACCGGTGACGACCGAGGTGAGGACGTTGGGAACAGCGGTGGCGTCGATCTCGGCGGCGTAGGCTTTGGCGGCGGCATCGGAGACGGCGACGAGACAGGCGAATAGGACGGCGAGGTAATCGAAAGCACCGGTGACGACCAAGGCGAGGACGTTGGGAACAACGATGGCTTCGACCTTGGCGGCGTCGGAGGTGGCGACGGTGGCGGTGACGAGACCGGCGAGTTCGACGGCAGCAGCGATGACGGAGTCGATTCATCGCATTCGTCCTCGAAGGTTATTTCCACGTCCCTGGAAAATGAAATAAAAAAACTAAATCAAACTATTTTAATCAAAAAGCATTCAATACTTGCGTTATTACTGAGACATCGGCCTCGTCGCTGTGACTACTCGGTTCGTAGCATCTGTAAAGAAAAGGAAAAACATTAACATTCAATAATTATACGTGAACGGAAACGCGCGCAAACGCGATGAAGTATCGAGTCTTCGGTGAACTTACTCCATTGTTCCGTGCTTGGCGGCGGTCGCAGAAGAAATGAATTCGACGTTTCGACTCGAAGAGTCCTAAAAGTTGATAGTGGTGATAGGGGTGATCGTGGTGGGGGTGTAGGGTAAGGAGGGGGGTTAACGGCGTTACCGGTTTCATCGAACCGATGAAACCATTTTTCGTTTAACGTAAAAAATGTAAAACGTTATGTAGAAAAAACGTAGGAAAAATGTAGAAAAATCGTGAAACGTTAAAGACAAAACACAGCGATTGATCGCGATAGTCGCCCGAACAACCATGATTTCATCCGCATCGAAAACGTCTAATAGAGTCAGGTTACGAAAACTTTACGGTTTTCAGTCGTTAACCAAACCAAAGTCGAATCAAGTAGCATAAACAAACATTTGTGACACATTTTATTTTATTTGTTTTTGATTTTTGTTTGTTTGTATTGTTTCGATTTCCCAGAACTCATACCTTGTTTTCTCTCGAATCTTTGTTATTCTCGCATCATTTTCATCTGTATTCGTGGGTTTTTTGCGATTATCACCGTATTATTACGTATAATTTCACAATCGTCCACGTACTTTTTTCATTATCAACTACTATCTACTTTGTAAATTTTCTGTAATTTTTGGGGTTTTTTCTCGGATAATTCTAAGGTTTTTACATGTTTTTTTTTTCGAGGTTTCTTGCTTTTATCGAATATTCAACATCTTTGAAATATCTTCCATTAATGAATACGTCATCGATTTGTGGCGATATTTCATAGCAGCCATCAAAAGGCCTTGAACAAGAGTTTGAGAGTTATGTTTATGAGATTGAAGGAACAACGTACTTTCCTGCGTGAGCGTCGTAGGATCCTCAATTATTTCCGTTTGGAGATCATCAGGTCTTTCATCAGATGGACTAGATTGTTGATCTTCTTGTCACGATGAATTGAACATTATTTCGTGTACGTCATTGATAATAGAGAGGTTCAACGGCTGCTCTTCGTCATCCAAGATGAAAGATATCGCATTCATGGTCTAAAAAAAATAAAGAGATAAGTTCACCGTGTCTAGAATCACCGACACAAGGGAAGCTTTGATTAATTCTCACATATTGGAATCCTTTTGAACTTTGAATTTTGACTTTCAAAGTAAAATGACATTCCAATTTTTTAATGCTACGAGATTATTAGTTCACAAGAAATTAGAACTATAATTTTTCATAATTGAAAATTCGTTGGAGTACGCAATATGAAAACTTGTAGTTTTGGGTTTACGTCGACGAAAATTGGCAGAAAGCTAGTCCTGATCGAGAGAAATAAGATCACAAACTTCCAAGTCCCAATCGAGAAAGATAAGATTCTAAAGTTGAAAATTTTGCTATAATTATACTTACATCAGCCTGCGGCGTTGGGAGTGGACTGCAGTGAAATGTTGAAGGTATTTTATAATTTTCTACACCACATTTCAGTATCTCTTCTAATTTATTGTTTTTTTCGACTCTATTGTTCATTGTACTAGCACCTCTATTGGCTCTGTTTACAGAAAAATAAATTCTGGTTATTACATTAAAAAAGTAGGTAGGGGAGGATGGGGATACATGAACCATGGGGATACATGAACCACCCTGGATATTTTCTTCTCTGAACAATATGAAAAAATTTTCAATGCAAATTTGGTTGGTGCTACTGGAAACCTTCTCTCACATTTATTTTTTTACATCTCAAACAAACCATCGCGTTATAATTGGAAAATTGGTTTTGTCATTGCAAAAGTCATCGAATTTGTGTCACATGAGTTTCTCGTAAAAAGTTTCCCGTGTGTACCAGAGCAAAAAAAATTGCTTTGTGTTGTTTTATCGGCAAGTAGACTTATGCACAAATATTTTGGCTGTGTTGAATTTTAGTTAAAATTTTTTCCTTTTTTTTAAGAGCCTGCTGAACTTTGATATTACAAATGGGGTTACATGAACCAGCATTCACGGAGATACACGAACCACTCCTCAATTTTATTTTTTTATTTTTTATTTATTGTGAATAGTTTTGTCAATGTAATGACGTTTAATTTTATTTTTAGATATTGTCAATAAAGATAATTGAGATTTGAAAAATGACTGATTTAGTTAGGAAAAGAAGTGAGTATAAACTCAGCAACTTAATTTTTAAGTAATCAGTAACCCTACAGTCGTAATTTATTCAAATTATTGACAGATACTGTGGATACAAGCAGTGGTTCATGTATCCCCAGGAGGTGGTTCATGTATCCCCGGTACCGGGGATACATGAGCCAAATGACAGCTTGTCAAAAATGTCAGAATACTTTTCTTAAAAGTTGGAAAATAATTGAAACAAAATTAAGCCTCATAAACGAAACCCCACACTTCAAATTTTCACCAAAAAAAGTCGGAAATTGAAACGAGAAAAATTTTTATGATGAAAATTAAAAAAAGTGGCTCATGTATCCCTATCCTCCCTACATGTATATATTATGATGAAATGTAACAAATCAGTGAGCATATAATTATTCGTAGACAGAAAAACGTGGATTTTCGGGACGTGGATTTTGAAGTAGTTGAACTTTATCATAGAGACATACACTCAGTACCCTTTGTTTATGTTGTTTGGGCGCTTACAAATATATTGTTCGACTCAGATGAGTTTGTGAATAACGTCTATGTCATTAATTTTGATAATTGCTGATTCATTGCTTTCAACAACTGTTAAAATGTGATTAACAGTTGACATCACATTAATATCAAAGAACATTAATATTAAACCACGGTTGTTTCACGTACCGGTCGTTACTGTAATAATAGAATAGATGATTCGTGAAACTGTTCTTCTGAACAAGCTTTGGTTGCGATTCAAGTTTTTAGAT
>JABFQM010001626.1:0-19768 GCA_022816865.1 Zelostemma sp. ZL-2020
AATGAATGAGATTGGCGTGCAAAATCATCTTTGAAAGCGGCACATTTGCGTCGACTTCGACATTTTTCCGATCGAAGAAAAATTTACTTAGATTCACTTTTTGCTCATGTTTCTTGTGTTAAAACAATTCTTGTAGAATTCATTGAGTCAAAAATTATTTTGCTCGTGACCGTGAAACAATCGAATAATTTAATTACAGGGATGTAAAAATTTATGCTGTACACCAGACTACGTAAAAAAAAACAGTTTGCGCTCCTATACGCGCGTTCTCACTAATTATTATTAATGAAATACTGTAATAAACAAAATATTGTTAACTATTCTTAAAGAAATTAAAACTTTTGTAAACTGAAACGAACCGCTTCGCCTACTATTGTTATTTCAATTTTTCTAGTTTTCCAGTACCTCAATTCGCGTTCCTTATTTGTCAAATGCATCTACATTTATCACAGTTTCAGCAACAAATGCGAATTTTTTTATTAAATTGCATAAAAAGCTCATACCCACAAAAAATTGCATAACGGACGCAAAACAAGTCCAAAGAAAGAATCAAAAAATATGTGAAATTGCTTAATTAATTTACAATATATTATGAAATATATAATATATTGTGAAAGAATTACACAAATTTAAAATTCATGATATTTACACTTCTTACGAAAGAATGAAAAAATACTTGAATGACGAAACATTATTATAATTCGTTCTTTCAAAGTTATTTATTACGTTTCAAATTAATTTTTTACGTGATGTTGATTTATTTGTTGGACCTGATTTTTGAACTTTCGAATTAAATGTTCTACTTTTACTTATTGTTTTTCTGCTTTAGTTTCGGAACATTATTTTGTCTCTAGCTTTAATATGTTATCACATTCATGTTAATTTACTCAAAGACCATTTCTCAGAAGGTTATGACATATATATTCAATGATAAAGTTTTTCTATTTGAAGAACGATATCTGAAAAATAAAATATAGAAAACAAACGTAAGGAGAGGACCGTGAGAGTTGCCTCGACCACGATCTTGATAAACTACGCTTTTTTTGGTCTGACGATGATAAGCGTCGTTCTTTGTCTCGTCAACTTTTTTTGAATTGCTCTGAAAATTCAAATACGAGTACCTGAAAAATCAATTTTCAAGTCCCCGACGTTTGAACATGATTTGAATTAAAAATAAGAGATACTTCAGAATAATTGTTAAATTAAGAAAATAACTACGCAGGACCAATTCTTTTTACACCCAAAACAGTTTATTGATCTGAAAGCAACTTTTTTTATTGGACGCAACAGTTTCGTCGATGTCATGGATTCAAATTATATAAAACTGTACACGATAATCATCGTGAAATCAATTTTAACAAACAATAATTCTTAACAATAACGCTCAATGATTTCGTGCGTATCTAAACGTGAGCTTGCGTGCAAATATGCGTCGTTTGTATAAATACCAAGTCTCAAAAAATAGTTAACGTTGGTATCTGGCAGCGAATAACGATTATGCTTAAAACTAACAATATCGCAGTTGCAATTATCCATTCATTCGTCACAAAATAATTGTCACTTTTTGCATTCTACGATTACTCCGAACGAATAAATCATTCCTTGTTCAAACTACGTTTTTTAATTAAACTTTGTATCAATTTACATAATTGTCGCGGAGTTTAAGTGCCACAAAAAACAGAACAATTTTCCCCTCAAATTTAATTACCTGAACGATATGAAACTGTAAAATTCGCTTTAAAAAATTAGCAAAAACACAATTTGCATACAAATGACAAATTAAAAGTGCGCTATAAAATGTCCAATTATCGAACATTTTCTGCTGTAAATTTACAGACTAATTCAATAAAGTTCAATAAAAAATTATCGCTGAAAGCTCATCTGTATTCATTGCCATTTTTACTGGCTCAGTAATAAATATGCAGAATGGTGGGAAATCGTGAGATGTCCTTGCTATTCGGTACAGCAAAAAATGAGAATGAACAAGGAATAACTCATACTTTTCACATTTCAAGATTCACATAAATCACATAATAATTTTGTAACGTTTATAGCTCTAGAAATGAAAAATAATAAACTTAAAAAACTAAATGGAACAAAAAGTACACGGAAAAACACCACATTGATAACATTATTTTTATTTTATCTTGTTTTTTATTCGTTTGTGTACTCGCTTTCGTAAGCTTGTGCAAGACTTTCGTTCCTATATACTTATGTCAACACAAACAATGAAACTTCAAAAGCTTACAAAGCTATTGGAAAACAACTAAAATGCTACTTAACCGGTCCATTCTTCATCAACAATAATATCATTTCGAAAAATATATATTTCTAAAAAAAAAAAACTTTAAGCACTTGGTTCGTTGCGATGACTCGAAAACTTCAAAAAGATTAACTGCAAACTATGTACATGTTTAACAAAACAATCATCGTTCTACAAATGTTGCTTATTCGATCAATCACAAGCGTAAAAGTTTGCCCTCGTGCAAGTGTAAATGCTTGCACGAGTGAATTGGAAAATTAGATTTTTAGTAATTAAAAGAAGCGTATTTGTACGTTAAACATAATTCAATTCTAGTGCATCTGGACAGCGCAAAAGTTTACCATAGCAAACAGGCAGAAAATTCCATGAAATGTGCGTACTTTGCACAATCGTGCCAAGATGATTAATCGCAATGTTAAGCAATTATAATGAACGCCGAGCAATAATAATTGCTTCAATAGAAAATGGAAAATAATAACAGTAACAACGATGAGGTAACGCTGGCGCTTGGATAATTATCTTCTGGTATCACTTCGAGTGAATCTTGAGGAAAGAAATAATTGAAAACCGGAGAAAAAAGGGTCAAAGTCGCTTATGCAAAATTTCCAGTTTTCCATTGATAACCGCGGGAAAAAGTTGGAAATTTTATTTTCTACTTTTCGACCTGTCTTTGACCTACTCGAGGAAAACTCGTTACTTTATTGCCCCCGATCTTCAATTATGAAAAAACCTTTCATCGATTTAGGAACACGGGAATTCACGTCGTTCTAGCCCTCTTCTCGTAGTGTTTGTGCCGACAATTGGTTCACGCTGCCATCAAACGAGTCGAAATCAATAAAGTATTCTTCTTCCGGTACCGTTGCTACCGGGGATTTCAATCTCCAACCGAGTAGTCTGAACGGTGAGACCTGGAAAAATCACGTTTTAATGAACACGTAGAACATTTCTCAAAACAGTGTAATTTACAACTCCCACGACTCGCGAAGAGTTTTCAAGCAATTTTCCACGCTTCCGATATTTCTCGCCGCGGAAAAAGGCAGCGAAAAATGGAAATGAGCCGGATTCGCCGAGTCGACGAGAGATTTAAGAATCGCTCGTTAGAAAACGCTGCAATTTGATGGGGATTGTGGCAAAAATGTATTCTCACTTCTTTCAGCGTGTAATTTCGCACATCGTGACCCAAATAAAAAGCGATCCTTTGAAGATCGAGGATCGACCGTAGCCTTATTCGGGGATTCGGTTGCAGAAGCCGTTTCAGAAGATCGCAAGCGGCTGGCGAAAGATGCTTTGCGTCAGATGATAAAGTTCCTGGCGTTACGCAATTTCGGCTGCTTTCATCCGTTCGAAGGTCACATTTTTCCCTTGCCGGGTACTGGCGAAACAGAAAAACAACGTTAATCGCCATTTTCCATTCACTGGAATTATTCGAACAATATTTTATCGCGATTCGTTCACACGGTTCGTAGGACAATGTCGTATCGTAAGAAATCAAAACCGATCTGGGTTCCATTATCCGAGTGTCTACGTACAGTGGGTATACAGATTGCTAGACTACGCGGGAGGGTCAATGGCCACAAACGACCCTCAACGTATTCATTCGTCAATCCGCTATATTGCACGTTTATCCGGGGCTTTCGAACTAAAATACACATTTTCCGAAAGATTGATCAAAGGATAAACGTGAGCATCGAGGAAGTAAATTTATACCGGGTAAATCGCGTTGCTTATCCCAATTTTCGTCAGTACAAAACTGCTCGAATCGCTTGAAAAAATATTCAAAAACATTTTAAAAAACCATAAATTTTTTCTACAACAAAATTTTTTCAGCTCGTCATAAAATACTCTAAGATTCATTAAAAAAAATACGATCTTTGCACTCGATAAATCGTTAAATCCCAAAATTACCATAAAAATGTGGAGAAAAAAGTAATAAGGAAATCCAGAAGGAAAAAAAGAAAGATAAAACGAATTCGTCCATTAGCTCGTTTAGTGCAAAGCACGATTATTCCGAAAACTTTTATGCTGAGCAATATTTTGTCCATGAAACGTCATCGATGCAGTCAGAGCGAGACGAATCGTTGAAATTTGCATGCTTGGCTTTTACGAGAGGAACGTTGTCCCCGGGGATTTTAATTTCACGAAAGATGGAGACCTTGACCGCGGATAACGGTAACTGACGACCGAACGAGATCGAAGCCATGGCGATTATGTAAATTTTTTTCTACGATAGAGAAATAAGTAGCGAACGTGTTGCCGTCGAGGACTCGAGGTCGCATTCGTATCCACGTGACCGACGCTGCGCGAAAGGTCAATGGATCACACCTGCTCCGAGCTCGCTCATAATTGGCCCTCTTTCCGTGAATTTGATCATTCTATTCGATCCGTCAATCGATTGTTACTTTATTGGCAACTTAATTACTCGTTAATGCCAAGTGTAGACTTTTACAAATGCCAACAACTCGGGAAATGTCGAAGAAGCGACTAAATTTCTCATTTACTGGCCAATTCGAATACTACTGGATTAATCAGCGGCAAATTTCGCATTTTAACGAGGAAAAATCGCGAGGCTCACTTCCGAAGGGAGGAGGAGACATCCTCGCGGGACCGTGACCTTCGTCGCGAGATCGCGAAGAGAACTTGAGACGCGAAAAATACGGCCGTTGCCCCGGTCGAAGCCTTCGAGGCTTCTTAGCGTCAAAGTGACTGTACGTTTTTATTTCTTTCCCTTTTTACTTGATATTTCCCTTTTCTTTTTTCCTGCGCTCCTCGGCTCTCGTCCCTATACATTCTCTCTTTCCTTTCCTCGTTCCCTCAAAAGAAGCCGACTCGAACGACCAAGGATCTCGACCAAGTGTATTATGCTAAATCTCGTGGCTGCTGCTTCTTCGTGCGCATCGGGTAGAGATAGTAGCTAATTGCTTAGTAAACTCGTACACAGAGGGTGTTTATATATAATTATACCCGCGTTGTGCCTTTTAATACACTTAATTAAGGATGCTTCTTTTAATAGCGCGAGTCAAAGGCTGACAAATCGAATGAAATCGAACTCTTTTCCTTTGTAACGATAGCGCTCTCGTTTCCCTCGTATTTACTTTACAAAATCGCAATTTTGCACATGCCGGGATGTGGGAAAAAGGGAAAGAACGTGAACACCGAAGGGAACATATTTTAAACAATGCACTGCGCCAGGATATCATTATCAAGAGCGAAACGCCCGCGTATTTCATCGCAACCTTTTTTTTAACAACCTTTTTGTTAACATCATTTTTCCATTTCTATTTTTAGTTTTTTCTGTTTCTAAAAGCTTATAGTCAAACTTGAAACGCGCGGCAGCAAAAGCCTGATTTAATAGTAAAAATAGGACGAAACGGAAAAAGGAAGCGAGGATCTTGGTATTACGGTGGTCTGAATTCCCTCGCAGGTCGGTGCAATGACTTTAGGCTTGATGACTTGGCTTCTATTCTCGGCGCGATAACGAGCGAAGCAACAGCTGTGAGCCGAGAATCCCAGGGTTACCGCGGAAAGGCAAAGTCCTTGCAAGGAATTTCTATCGTCCTGGCAAGTCCCAAAATAGCTCGATTTTTCTACAAAACTCGCATTGCCGTACTTAAAGCCTTGCGAAGCGCGCACCGACCAATAAGCGTAACTCGTCGTTTTCTCGTAATGACGAAAAAAATCCCGAGGACGAGGAGGAATACGACTCGGACTCTCGTAAAATTGGCGCTTCCACGGCGACGGCGCCAGGAATAATCTGGTATCGGGCATCACCCGTTAATTTCTACCTAATAAACTCTATTTATAGACTCGTCTCCGCGAGCGCGCAGCTAGTAAAACGTTGTTTTTTCATCCTCGTAGTTTTATTCTTAATAAGCTTGACGACTCGAGAGCACGCAAGTCGATCCTCGCCTTGCGTCATCCCGATTCAAAACTCGCTCCTCTTATCTTTTTTCACCTTCGAAGCGACGAGCACCCGAGACGTTCCTCTTCGAAAGAAAATTTGCAATTCCTGGGCCAAAATCGGCGGTGCTTTCGGGCATTGGGAGGGACGAGCTCACCTGTTGTACATCCTGGGGCATCGATACGTCGATATAATAGTCCAGATCTCTATAAATAGACGCTCCTCGACGGCCGGCAGGAGCAGAAAAGGGGAGCGATGCACGCGAGGCATACACTTTTTTTTCAACATCTTTTTTCGAAAAGAAAAATACGACGAAAGGAGGCACCGACTCGCTTTGCTCGGATGCCTCCATTTCTGACGCGCGTATTATACATACAGACAAAACCACTTTGGGAACAACTCCGAGCGGATAGATACTGGTTTCTTGCCCGAAAGGAAGTAACACAACTATGGCTACGCGAGGCGCCAAAGACCGCGGTTGGTAACCAGGTTCGTTCCTCGACTTTTTCCACCTCGGCCCTCTCGGCTGCGAAACGACGGCGGAGCTGGTTTGCCTTGCGAAGGTTTTCTTGCGACCCGTGAGAGACTCCGAGTCGTCTTCTATTTGACTATGAAAAAAGTCGCTCGCAACAACGAAGGAACGATCCAGAAATCAAAATGCTGATTTTCATAATTAACTGGAGCTTGGAGATTAATTTGAAAAAAATCATTATCCCGTGGCAATGGGCAGGCCTTTTCTTTTCGTATCTTCTTCCAGATCTTCCCTTTCCCTTGGGCTCAAGCCGTTCTCTGACCCTCGTTCTCATGTATATACCGATACGGTTGCTGAACGCTCGACAAAAACCCAAACCGCGTTTTTTTTAATCGTACATCCTTCCCGTCGTCCGTCTTAGGACCTAGAGAAGGAGCGAGTTCGCAAGAGAATTTACTGCGAAGCATTTCACGACGCGAGTCTCGTCTTTGCCGTAATAAAACACGCCGGGACGAGACACTGATGACCGAATGCCATTTATAGACTATAGACGTAACTTGGTGGTCAAAGTTTTATCGCCTGCGCGGCTGTGATTATTGTTTTCCGCGCTGACGAATGCGCAATTTTCCAAGTGCAAAAGGGCAACGACGTCGGAAGGTAAACGCGCGCGAAGGAGGCTTTGTCGCGTCCCGTTACTGGCCGCGGTGTTTTATCGAGGTCCGGTCGCTCGGTAAATTAACGCCGAAGAATTCTTTCCCCCCTCGCGCGAAAATTTCGCAGATACCGCTAAACCGTTTCGCCGCGGAATGCGCTCGTTAATCGCGCTCGGTGATAAGTCGCAATTATAACCCTCGCGAATTTTTCTCCAATTCGCCTCGCAATTTATTTCTCCTCGGATGAAAACAAACTCGGCGCCGTGTTCCGCTTGATTATGATCTTTTTTTTTCTGGAAGGCGCGCAGATATTTTCTTCGACACCTGCTGCGCCGAGGCGCGCTCCGACACGAAACGCGAATCGGGGCTGATTGTAAAATACATCGAGGATCGCCGAGCTAGTTTAATCGGCCCGTTAATGCACGGCACATCGGCTTTTTTTTCACCACTCCTCCCTAAGCTACATCGCCGCGTACAACTGTGACCATCGGAAACGTCGATCTAGATTTTATCTTCCCGCTGATTTATAACGAACGTACTCCCTAATTAATACATTGTAACGAGTATTAATATGCATAAGCTTCGCTCGACGATTGGGAAAAGATTGCGACGCGAGTAGGCGTGGACTCGAAACACTTCTTCGACTTTTCCACGGGGATTGACACTTTTGCATCGCGAAAAGTTCTCGTTTTTCGCGCGAGATCTGATAAGTGTCTTAGCGAATCGACGACTCCTCGTGGAAGCTAATAACATTCGAAATAAAAAAAGGTGGAAGAGGAGAGAGGAGGGGGGGGGGGGAGAAGGAATAAAAATTAGCTGCGTGAATTGCACCGGCACTACTGTTAGATGTAGACCGAGTTCCTGGCTTCTCCGCGAATACCGTTAACAATCGTTACGCTCCATTAAACTTGCCAAGACTTCAGCGCTATTAATCCGCGGTAATTAAAGATTCTTCGATCAACGGATTCGAAGCAGCATCTTAAAATAGTCAAGTATGGTTCTGACACCTTGCATCGATGCCCGGCATCGCGAGTTATAAATAGAACGTACGGTTTATCGCCTCTCGCGATAAATCGAGATGCAAAAATCGGGAAAAAGCGTCTTCCCAAGTCCGAGGTTCCGTTGGTTTACGTTAAGTCGTTCCGAATGACGTACGATAAAAAAGATTAGGACGATGACGAAGAAAGACACATGGCGGCTAATTCAACAAGACCCCACTCCCATTTTCCCTCGGCAAACACGTCCTCGTTTCAAAGTCAAAGCGTTCCAGCATGAAATATCTCGTTGAATAATAGTGATAAGGCGAACCGCGGGAATATCAGGATGATGATGGATAATGAACGGGGCGCTGGCTTTCGCTCTCCCCCGCCGCACCGACGATTATTCAATTGAATTCAATGCTACGCCGACTATTAGGAAATTGCCTTCGAGAACTTTCTTTCGGCCATCCGTCTCACTGCGCTTCCGACGGCCCTATGAGATGCTATAATTCTTATCCGGCTTGACAAAACGTCGCGAGGCGACGAAAATGGAAAGCAACTTTGTTTTCTTCTCTTTTTTAAAGCCCCTCGTAAAAATCACGTAAGAAACACTTGAATTATAATGCGGAAGGAATAAATTACTTTTAGCATCGCCATTCGACGGTTTATGTGCGAACAAAACAACACTTTTGGATCATTAATATTAATTTTTCTGGTACGATTGTACGTGTCCTTAATTTGAGATTAAAAAATGGTAAATTTTGCAGTTATCGCGGTGGAAGATCGTACCAGGTACGGTTCAGATTGCCCCGAGTACAATTCATTTTTCTACGCGTATAATGTATGTAAATGTAACGCTTTATAACCATCCGCTCTATGAAGATGCTCGCGCGTTGTGTTAAAGAAATAATTTTTCAGTGCAATTAAAAACTGCAATTTTCACCTTTGCGGAGAGACGTCGAATCGATACCTCGCGTTATCGAAAATGCTTTCGACTCAAATTTGAATAAATACATATGTATTCCTTTCATGTATTTGTCAATTGACACGTACGCTTTTGAGACCTTCGAAGTTGATTAGAACGTTAGATGCGAAGAACGCGAAGCCAAGTTTCTCAAGACTATTTTTAAGTGAAATTTTAACTGATTCAAGGTTGAGTTGGCATTAAAAATTAATAATCCTCTTAATCATTCGCTCAGCTTTTATTCCTGGAAGTGTCCGACGTTGCAAATTTGACAAGGGAAATGCGGGAAATTGATTGCTACGCAGCAAATGATGCGACCGAATCCGGTATGCAACTATAGTGAAGGGTTGACACGAAATCAGTGAAATTTGTGCAATGACAAGGATAATACCAATAAATTTCTACGGTCGCAGCTGGGTATAAATTTTCACATCGAAGTCGATTTTCATGGAAAACCTGTGGTTATTAAAGTATGTTGTCATACCAAGAAAATAAGAAGATTCTTCAATGTCGCGAAATTTAACGACGGTAATAATTCCATTATGCGCGAACGAGGGATATAATATGTAAAACGTCGAAAAGTCCATGACCAACAAGAATTCGAGCATTGAAAAACAAGATGGATACCTTGAAAAACTCAAGATCCAGGGATACCAAAGAACATTACTCTAAAAAAAGTATTTGTTGGGCCAAAGAAAAGACAACAAACTTCAAACTAAAAGTTGTCGTTACCACTGTAAATTACGAACCAATAAATATGTGATACCAAAGTTCGACAGTGTTTTTAAAAGCGCAACAAAGAAAGACGATTCTTCGATCGAAGGAAATATCGAAACGTAAAAAAAGGGATCCCGTGACGGAGAATCAGGTCAGGTTTTGCCTAAATGACGTCCCGTCGGTATAGCACGATCGTGCGTCATACGCAAACGTCCTTCTAATCCTCCGGTGCTCGACAGACGTCAGCTGTAGGTAAAAGTATGAATGAACCTAGCACGTCGCGCTATCGAGCAGCCTTGTCTGGCGCGTGACATGCATATTTTTTCATATAAAGCAGTACATCTGCACCGGTATTACTACGCGGAGAAGTTTTCAGATGCGAGTGCGAGCAGTGATTTTGAAATCAAAACGCCCCCTCGAAGGTTACAACGCTCCAAGTCAAACGTAAACATGTTTGCCCCGGCAAGCGATGACATCAGCTCCCCGAAAATTAGAAACGCATCTTTTACAAGGAAAATTTTTCATCTTCGATGCAAAGTTTCCTCCGGTAAAGAAGACGAAATTCGGAAATGTTGATGTATCTCGTGCGGTTTTTTAACTTCTTTCTGGCCGAGTCCTCGAGAGGAGTCAATGGAATACAATGAACCTGCGTGGCTTTCGAAGAACTGGTTTGGCCGACTCCGAGATACGAACGATGTTATAACAAAATCACCTTCCTCGTAATCTTATGGCCGAAATAACGCTCGAATTAACAACGAAACGAGGATGGCTAATCGGGAATACATTAGCCGAACGGCTCAATTTTGAAAAGGGTTACGAAGTGGACGATTATCAACTTTTATTGGCCGTAAGAAAGCAATGAAAGCCCGAACGCGGGACCCCACGTTCGCTCTTTGGACGAAGCGAAAAAGTCCTGTCGGTGAATTTGTCGACTTTCCTAATGCGTTTAAACGACACTAGAGACATTTCGTCCCGAAGAAGTAGATACAGAGGCTCGGACGGCGACTTGAAATATAATCTTGAAGCTCCCTTTGTGCTCTTCAGACGCAATTCCCGACGTTCAGCACTCTTCTCGAGGGATTGTCGAGACGTGCAATCGTCTGCCGATCGGGGAGCCAAGAATCCCGTCGAGGAGGTAAAAAGAGAGAAAAGTTTCGAGTCCACGGCGGCCGGAGCCGAGAAAAACACGCGGCTGGTGCGCCCGTCGAAGAAGCGAGACGCGGAGGAAAAGTGGAAACAGTCAACAGCCTTGCGGGCTTCGAGGAATCAACGAGGATTGAAGTCATTGAAACAGTGACCAAATTTTAGATTAATGCCGAGGGGGCGAACAAAAGGAATGAGGAATGAAAAGAAAGGGGGAACGATGAGAGAGCCGAGCTCCTTCGAGGTCATACGTACGGTCGTATAATACTCGTAATACGTGTAATGCTGATAATACCTGTAATACTCGTGTAACGCATTATTCAGAGTTTAAAACGAGATTGCTCATACAATTAACGAAGTTGATATTTTAAGGCTTTCCCTGGCTATCACCGAAGTTTCGAAAAATCCCGAAAAAGCCGCCCTTAAAAGCACCCTGCAATGGGATTAAAAAGAAAAAATCATTGGACAACGAACAAATTGTACGAGGAAAACGATTCACCGGAGCTATAAGAAATGTCTAATTGAACAAGTTTATATTTTCGAGGAATTCAATTTGAAATGCAAATTGAATATTTGCCGAAGACACAAAAGGAAATATGCGCTTGTAGCGAATACTAGATATATAATAATTTTCTCGTAAAGTGTGCGCATTTATGTAAATTGTATTCTTCATTGCGTCAACCGTAGTTTAGTATAAACACGCCAATGAAGCGTGCAACTCGCAACGAAAGCTCGAACATCGGAATGACCAAGCATTTCATGTTTTTTCACAAAGTCTAATTACTTTTACATTATTGCGTTGCAATGCTACTTTTAATAGCCGTACGCGGAATAACGGCCGACACATTGTAAGTTTCAATTAATGATAAAACGTCGATGGAAAAGCGCGCGAAAGAAAAGGATTGTACGAAAGCGAAGGTCAATAGGTCAATTTATCCTCGTCGGATCATCAATTTTTTTAAAACCACTTTAAAGGATCTTCTCGCTGGTGGATTCTGAAAAACAATGGACAATGGGAGCGGATGCTCTCGCCGAGCTTCGCCGCCGATTTCTTGTTCGAATATAATCCAGCCCCCAACTACCGAAGACGATATTCCGCTCACGTAAAAGGTACGGCCGTGGTCATTGCGGATCATGAACCGTCTCATTTCGTGGTCGATTAAAAAAAGGGAAAAAAACTCTCCCCCCCTCTCGGGATCGTCTCGAGAAATATCGCGAGTTAATGACTGACGATTGCGATCGAAAAATCGTTTGATTACTCCACGTCACACTTGTCAAGGATCCAAGGAATTAGTCGGTCATTAGGGACATTATTATAATCATAGAAATTACTCGTCGTTCGAAGCGGTCACTCGTTTTCTCGGATATTTCTATTCCCGGCCGGAGTGTAAGAACCTTCTATGATTACCGTTGTAAAGTGTAAGTGGAATATACGATCAAGTGGCGCCGCGAGCGTCCTTAAAAAACTCTCGCGTACTATCAAGGTTCGTTGGACCGAGTACGCCGTTCCCCCTTGAAAATCCTGGCGATGACAAAACGAAGGATTGATCGGCAAACTCGCGTGAAAAAAAAAGGAGCCGATCGAAGCGCACGCAACAGATCCTTACAGGAAGAAGGAAGATCGCGCTTCGAGGAGAAGCGCTCGAAGGCGTTTCTGCCTCGAGATTAGCAGGAGCTATTTTCAGATCCTCGTTTTGGTCTCGCCTTCCACTTCTTCTTCTTCTTCTCTTTCTTTTGCAGAATCGGCCAGCAATAGCAAGCAGCAACGAGAGACGATGCATAGCGTGGTATGCCATGAATCGAGAAGGGACGAGTTGCCGTTCAGGTTTTGCTGCAAGGGATCGTTAAGATAATCGCCGCTATCCTCCTCCTGACGACTTAGCCTTAGCATCGAGCGGAGCAGACGCTGCATCGAACCCCCGGAGTCTTCTTCATTCTTCTTCGCCCTTCCCTCCTCTTTGGATCGGAGAGCACCTTCTCTCCCTTTCTCTCTCCCTCTCTCGTTCCCTCCTTCTTTTCCAGTCATATCAGTCAGCACCATCGGCACCGAGTCGCTATCCTTAAAGCCGCCACCCGGCAAGCGTCGTCGTCGTCGTCGTCGTCTCCGTCGTCGTCGTCATCGTCGATGTACACGACGACGAGATCGGCGTTGCCGTTTGTATGACATTGTATTTACGGCGCCGGCCAGCGCGCGGGCCTCGATTTTATCGCTCATTTCGCGGCCATTCGAGAGCCAGCCGAGGATTACGCGCGAGCTCTCCTATCGGAATCACGTACCTCGTTTCCAGTTTTCAGAATACGAGACCGCGCGCACCGGCGATTTACAGAAATGGGAATCCGAATCCTCCGCTTTTTCTTGCACTTTTCTGGTCGCCGCGGAGAGAAAGGAAGAAAGAAAGAAAAAAGCCTCGATGGAGCATTGCGATGCTTGCGATTTTATCGCCGGCGTACAGAGATTTTCTTTTCTTAAAATCTCGAAATCGGAATTGGACTTGAGGCAAATTAGCTGGTCTTTGGTTTCTTTGTTGTCGCGTTAAAGTAATGTGAAAAATAATTGAATTCGCCAAAGATAAAAGATGGCAATAATGATAAGATCAACGATTTCCGTTTCTCAATTTCGAATCAAGTTTCATTCGTTTCTTCGTTAAAAAAACTGACGTATCCGAAAGCAATTTTTTGAATTGCCTCCCCAGACAGCGAAGCAGCGTAGCGTCGAGTTCCGAGTATACATTTCCCGTAGTTTAGAGTGTCCTGTTTAGGCTCAAAGTCAAACGTGAGTTTCCTCATTTGAGAAGACGCGGAGTCGAGATGCGTCGGGCGCATTAAAGAAGAATCATACACCGGGTTCTCAAAAGCCGCTGACAAGAAGCACGAAAAGGCGAGGGGAGAAAACCGGGACCTTGGGCTCCTCGCAAGATAATCATAACGTCACAAATTTCCACCGCGCTCTCATCGCGACAACCTACCCGAATAGAACTTTTTCCCTGATGAAAATGCACGTTAAAAGTATAAAAAAAGTATACGAAATCGGTTACCCAATATCGAGGTCCTTGGGTTAGGTTCGCGTGTCGTTGACTGAAAAACCGGACTGGGTTTCGAACGAAATTAGAAGTCAAGGCCAGAGCACGAACGCGAGATCGTATTTCCATTCCTCTCCATTAAATCGCGCTTTTTCCTTCAGTCCGAGATCGCGTTCGACATTTTTCGGGCGAAACGTCGAGTTCCACCTTTGTTCCTCTTTTGCGAATAAATCAGCCCGGTGATTACACGTTTTCCGTCGAGATATGCTGAATACCATTAAGCTCAAAGCTTCGTTCGAGTCGCAAAGCGAGGAGCATGAAAAAATGCCATCGATATATAGACACATCGGGTGGTTTGCGTCTGCGCTCGATACAATGTTTTTTTATACAATCGACCGCAAGGGACACGCAAAGGTAATCCGATGGATAAGAAAAATGGCAATATAGACTGCTGCTTCAGCACGCAATCGTATTCCTGGCCAGTTTCATGAATTGAGGATTCATGAAACTCCGATTCCAGCCCGGGGGGAAAGAAAAGCAAACTGTTCCTTTTGTCGGGGAGTTTCGTAATAACACGGCAAAGGACGAAAAATTTATGCTCCCCTCATTTGACAGTCAAATTTTCATCCGCGAAAAATGTCCAATTTTTCGCAATCGCAGAACGAAAGCGCGTTCGAGTATTGCTCATTACTTAGAACGAACGCTCGGTGCCGCGCATGGATTCTTATAAACAAAACTAATTAAGTAATAATTTGCGCATTTTATTCTTTCACGACTCTCGGGCAATGTGACCTTTCGCGAAAATTATGTTAATTTCATTGGCACTCGGCGACACATTCATTTATGCACGAAGAAAAACAACCGTAGAATCGTTACGTCCTCGTCAATATTTTACACGCGTAGCCCGCGATAAATCAGGGTAAGGCTCTTCCTATACGCTGGGTTTTTCCGTGTCATTGGTCCAGCTGGCCTTAACCCCCCTGAAAAGACATTCACTGAATTGAGGCAATTCATCCTTACAAAATATCACTCGATTCGGTATTTCAAGGTGATACGAATTCGACAGAAAAACCCAATAACTGATTGATATCGCATTTTTTTTATTTTCTTAATTTTCGATCTATCAACGTTTTTTTTTGCTTCGCTTTTTATGATTCCGTAACGTTCTTTCAGGTTTCCAATTAGGGTGTGTTCTCTTCGTTTACTTTTCCAATAAAAAAATCGATGACAATAAGTCAGCTTTTTACCTCGAGAAAATAGTTTTTATCAGCATTTCGCCGTTTCCTATCGATACTTTTTTTCTCTGGAAGCCAAGTAGACGCGGCGAACCTGCAAGTCGATTGCACAGAGCTCTGTATCACAGAAGAATGTACCCGAATGCACGCGCGATAGCAAGTATCGTTCTACGTGCAAACGCCAAAGTAATTGAACGCGGATGATTACGAAAAGCGAGACTGAGTGTACCTTTACGACGCAGAGAAAAGATAAAAGAAGCATATGAACGATGAGCCACTCGGCAAAAGGTGGAAAATGCTCAACGACGCACCTATCTCACATTCGTACTTATCGGCACGTATTGGAACTCGGAATCAAGAAAACTCGCGAGTTAAGAGCGACGGAATTTCAAAGGAATTTTTTACCTTTCGATGTATTCGTTTTCCATAACGCTATAAAATGCATATTTTTTCAGGTCGTCGAGTATCGCACGTTGAACTAACTAGGTTGTAAGATCAATTATTCCAGAGCTATGGAAACCTATTTTTACGCGCTCCATAATCTCGTTACTCGCTGAAATTTTTCACTTTGTATTCTGGAAAATCGCTGGCTTAGCCTTTTTTTGGAATACCCGAAAACACTTTGTTGTACGTGTCCGCGCTCTTTTTCCAGGAAGAAAAAACTTGTGAGACGAAATTTGAAATTGTAGGAAGCAGAGAATAATTACAGTAATAAAGGCAAGTACCGCTGGGAGCAGAGCGCGCCGTTGGCGTTAAGAACTGTTACCGTTTGCGTCCCGTTTATCCAACAATAACTCGCGATGATAATCCAATTCGCGGGATTATATTTGTCTACGACAACTTCACCGTTGCTGCCATTGTTTTATATGCACTCGCAGGCTCGATAGTCCTGCTTCCTTCCACGTTTAAATAAATGTCTAAACGGATAATTCTTTATTACCATCGAATTTGGTAACGTTGATATTATTTTATGCTAACTTTTTCGAACGGTGTTAAATTATGTTTACTCTGTAGCTTTTGATAAAGTGCTACGCTAATGAACTAGTTAATTGATCGTAAAAACTACGCACGGCTACTTAATATGCAAGGATAAATCAAACGCATCAATCTGCCCTGGACGCGAAGAAACCCAACCTGTAGCAAAGCGGTTTGTTAACCGTTGAACAAATTGCGCAAGATGCGATACCTCGACTTTTCACTCTACTTTTGCAACGCAAGGAAGAGGCTGGTACAGCGGGACAATTTTTCAATATTATTTTATTGATCCTGTGCGGACTTATTTTTTTACAAATTCAATATGCATCATTTTTGTGAAGCTTTGCTTTTTTCTTTTCCAAAAACTTCCAAATTTAATCAAGTTGAAATTTTGATCGGAAATCCCTGTTTTCTTTTCGTAGCAAAAAGAGCGCAGATATTTTTATCAATTTATAAATAAATTTCCGCTTAGTCCCATTTATAATGACTTTTTGAAATGTACATAAAATGAAAAAAGTGATAAGTTTAAAGTTTACATGAATACATCGATTCAATATAAAAATTGTGTACGGAGCCGCAATCTGAATTTTCTAGGAACGGAAAGTCAAATGTACTCAACAAAATCAGTTTTCCGATAACAGAAATAAGATTCATGTATAACCTGGTGACATAAAATATAAAATAGCTTCGATTTTTCGTTCAATAATTTCGCAAAACATTGATTCGTCTCGCTGTACCGGAAAAAAAGGAGCCAAGTTGATTAATTACAAAAATTAATGACAAAAATCTACGCTTATCGCGAGAACTAAGGCTCTATAAGACCATCCAACCTGAAAACACGAAATGTAAATTTTCACGTTGAATACAATTACGTGAGGAACCGGTACGAAGTGGCGAGTTTCCTCGATAAATAAATTAGTAAAAATTATAAATAGCAAGACAATGACCCAATACAATTAGCGTTACCTTTTCCCGCCTAATACGAAGAGTTCGAGAAAATCAAATCCCGGACTAAAAAAGAATACGCTGCCATTTAATTTTTCTCCAAAGTGGAAATCGCGTCGAAGATCGTGCAAAACGCGTTCTATTTTAAAGGGCTCTGTGTGCATTCTTCACTTTTTCTTCGCTTTGACTACGCCTGCAAGGACCTGCCTGACAGGTCTTTCCATGGTATCGAGAATCACGATTCTGTATAGCATTCTTGGCCGGATGAAAACATTGAATCAAGTGCTGATTCCAAACCAGAATAAAACCCGCATCAAAAAATATTATCAACAATATCGTAAATACAAAAACTGCCAACCGGCATTCAAAAAAAGCAACGCTGGAAACGATTAATCGATACATTTCCCCGTCCAGAAAGAAAAAATCCGATTACGAATGATTTGTGTTATAGGGTTAAGTCGATAAACAGAAACGAAGATTGTTTTCTCGGTATAAATCGTCTAATTTCTTATCATCGTGAGATCCTGACGAAGAGAGAGAGATGTGTCCGAAGAAGACGAAGATGAAGAAGAGTCGAAAAGATGAAGAAGAGGAGGAGAAAGAGGTGGCAGGGAAGGAGGAAGAGGTGGAGAGAAGAAGAGGTCGCTGGGTGGAAGAGGGGTAAGGTGGAGGGTCGAAGAGGGACCCCTCTTATCCTAAGGCGGGCCCCCTGACACGATGCGCCGAGCCGGGTGGGTTATCGAGTATATAAGCGGGGCCCCGTCGAACCCGTCTCGACACACGAGCCCAACCTGCATCATCTCTCGGCACGCAAACCGAGCTTTGTGAACACACGCACGCGCGCGAACTCGTCGACTATTCACGCACCCATCGAGCCGGGCTCGTTACGAAAGGAGAAAGAAAGGGGCAGTTTTCACTTCAACCCCGGCACCGGTGCAGCAAACCCTTCGGGAACGCCGTTCGAGGCACACCGACTATCGACCTGATAGTGAGACTCTCCTACTCCTGCTCGCTCTCGCTTGTTTGCGGCTTTAGCTGTTGAAATCTACGAGTAAGTACTCGACATCAACATTATTTATATCACTTGTCAAATTTACATGCAAAACGAGAGTGCTGTTATTGAGAGACGCAGTGAAGTCATTCCCGTGGACTGTTTGAACGAATTGTGAATGATATTGTGATGATACGTGCTTCCCTGTCGTCGCGAACGAGCTTTCCATTTCCCATTTTCTCTGCTGCGCAGACATTTTTGGTTTTGCACCAAGGCACCAAGGGTAGAGTTCTCGGGAAGTGGGGCGGTTTTCCCGAGTGACTATTTTCGAGTTCGCGTGCGACTTTTCGAGACTTTTTTGTCAATTGATTTGGGCTTCTCGAATTTTGTTTACTGATTCATTTTTTTTCTATTACGAAATTATATAATGAGAAATTTTGGATTTTGGATGATTCGATGATCGTTGGTGGTGAATAAAAAAATTCGAATGACTTCTCTGCGGATGAGTGGAAAAAAAAAGATGTTTCCACTGCACAAAAATAAATTTCTTGGGCGAATCAATACAGGCGTCTCTAGGTTAAGTTGTCAACTTGAGAATATATAAAAATAACCGACTTTTGGCAAGCGAGATATTTGGAATCTATTCAAAGTAATACAACGCAATAATCGATTGACAATTCGGAATATGCAATTTCGAAGAAATGCAAAACATTGTTTTTCTTTGATTCGTAACAAAGCAAGCGGTACAAGTAGGTGAGTATCGAATGATTGGAAATTTATAAACCGATCACGCGAGAGTCATATTTCTCGTTCGTCACGGTAAATTAGAAGTAAATATTGCAATCAGTACAGCACACATGACACTAATGAACTATAAAGCTGGAAACCAGGGCAACAGAAGCAATTAATCATGCAAACATTTTCATAAAGAAATGCAACATCGAGTTTTCCTCAATGCACGTGTATGCGTAATGACAAAACAAGCTTCGAATACGAAACGTATCATGAATATTAACAATCCCCATAATCTTGCGCTTATTCCGAACCAATCAATAAGCAATAAAGCACAGTTTCAAACCATTCCAGTTCTTCATCCATCATTCTTCGGCTTTAAAAAGTATATCAATTTTAATCGGAAAAACAGGAAACGCTCTCGATGTAACGTACTCTCGTACGAATGTCACAGCAAAGCCACGAATTTACGTAACTCGAAAGAGCAGAAGCAATCGCGCTTAATTAACTCGCGCATAATCCAGTAATCCATAACCGACTTTGCTGACGTGGCGGGAAGAGTACGATTAATTACATTATTTACACCCCTGAGCACCCCAATGAAAATAACTTCATCAAGATAACGATTCACTATTCGGAAAATTCATAAATCCAGCGGCAGTGAATTCGAGCGCACCGCCGTTTATCTAGATAATCTTAACCACCGCCATAAGCTCGTGTCATTTTCTTCATTAGCGCGACGTATCAGCCCGCTTTCGTATCGATTTTCAAAGCAACAAT
>JABFQM010001627.1:0-19768 GCA_022816865.1 Zelostemma sp. ZL-2020
GCTCACACCGGTTACGCCGTGTAAAATGTCTTGCGGGTGGAGTCGCGAAGACCACCCCGATTGGTCCCCCGGACAAGTTGGGGAGCCCGGAGTGTTATGAGGCGGGATTATGAGTATCGGGCCCGAGTCCCCCGGTTTTCTCTCCCGCCCCCCCCCCCCACCCCCCGTCGCCCTCGGCCACCGCCGAATCCTCGCGTTCGACCGGGCCGCTATTTCGGGGCCTTATCTCCCGCTTTTACCACCATGCATCTTTCGTGCCCGGGCCACTCTCGCATATTATATTCTACTTTATTCATACCACGGTGCCGTCACACTCCCTTATTCTCTTATTAAAGCGCGCCACTTCTCCTCTCCATTGAAATATTATGATTATTATGCCGGATCGCGGTGTCCCGTGAATAAATAGGCAGAACGCCCCGCGTTTGAAAAATCGCGCTCGTTTGTGTGGGCAGTTTTGCGAGAGCGCGCGCTCCCATGGAAGCGAGCAAATCGCGCATTTTTTGTCCCGATTAGGCGCAAAACAAACGAGTGACAAACGAGCCCGCTTAAAGCGCGACGGTGGCATCACTTTTTTACCGATTTTCGGGGATAATTAAATGTGTCAAGGGCGCATTATTTCATCGGAAGCATTTAACGTAGCAACGTTAAACGCGCGTTATTATGGTAATTATGGATTTATCGCGAATTTCGATCTGCGCCTTTTTCATCCGACTGTTTTTCGCATCTCGGGCAAAGATTAAGGAGCCTCGCAGGTGAAAAATGTAATTTCGCCATTGACGGAGCGAGGCTTATTAAATAATTAAATAAATGCAATCCGTGTACGTAAATTATATACGATTTTGGGGGGGAGGGCGCAACGTAGAAATCTTGTGCGAAAGAAATCATCGGCGCGATTTTCACGATACGCATTATTCAGCGTTCGAGCGTGGAGAAAAGCTGGTTTGCTCGAGTTTAATCAAATGTATGACTAAACTTTCCGTTGGGTTGATCGCTAAAGGGCACACACCAGGCTCGATCTTTCCTTGAGAAATTCTTGTACGAAACCAGTTTGTAGCCAAGATTGAATATATAAAGGGCAAAATGTATTCGGCTCGCGAATCGAAAATCTGTCGAGCGGGTCTCGGGTATTTTCGGAAAAAAAATTTTTTATGAAACCTCGATGCAAATGCGCGTGAAACATGTGCGCCGCTCCGATACTCGATTATTATTTTGTCAAAGAAAACGTTCCGACGAGCATCACGAGGCGCAGGATGTGATTAATTATTTAATTACAATGTGCCCCGTCGCTATTCCGAGCGTCGCGTAACGGCTTACAGCTGGTGCACGATCCCTGCTAGTGGGATGATCGCGGGGCCTTATCTCTTTTCTCGGATATGACGCGGAATATACTGGTTCTCTCATTGATCCGAGATCATCCGAGATGAATGAATCCTCTCTTCGGCATTTTCATCATTAATCTTGTTATTTTTCAATCGGCTTTTCAATTATTCGATTCACCGTCGTTAATTACGTTCGATTGCTTTCTTTTTTCTTGCGTTCGAAACTTCTCTTTCTTCATTGTTTGAACACGATACAATTGTTCCATTTTGGACGTTTCGGAATAACGAAAAAACTCGTTCAGTATTTTCGAACATTGTAGCACGAAAATAAATCGTTTTGATGTAGTAAAAATTAAATTCGTTTTGCTTTTCGCCGAGTTGGTAGTGTAAGAACTTTTAGTTTGGATAAGGAACGTAAAGGACGAAAGGCAGACGCGATGGTCGGTGAGATGTTTAAAAGCTGACCGATGGAGGCGTTCAGCATCGGTGGACAATGGCGATGAGCCGGACAGGACAAGGTCGCATATCAAACTCCTTCGGCTCAGCCGCTCAACACGGCCGATGCTTTTCTCTGCTCTTTACCAGCTAGCGAGCAAACATGCGAGCACCGTCGCACATTCGCCCGATGCCGCTGCGGACGTCTCGTTTTGTCGAGACTTTCTAGCAAGTCCTTGATGAAACATTCAACGAACTTTGCCAAATTGGATTTCGTTACAGAAATTGGCTGAAAGGGAAAGTTGCCTTTTTTCATCGTTGGGAAAAATGGTTTCGGCAAAAATACTTTATTTTTTGGTGTCTTTTCTGTATAAGTTTAAACTCAAGGTTCCGAGAAATCCAATTGATGAATTTATCGCGATGAAATTGCGCCAATTGGTGGATTTTAATTTTTTGTACAAAAACAAAGGGTCGAATGGAAAAATGTTATTTGAAAAATTTGTTCCCCGTCTAATTTACTTCAACCCTGTATTTTTTCCGTTCGAGCGGAAGGTCATGGCGCTCGTTTTCTAAATTTTGAAGTCGAATTGTTTCTCCAGGACCAAGTTGAATCTAACATTGTTGCAATTGATGAGAAACGTGGGTGCTTTAATGAGGCGGGGTTCGATGCCGGGATAATCGACAACTGCGTGTTCCTCGCGAGCGAGAAGCCATTTTGGAATATCAATTACGAACCTGCCGTGACGCATTCCTCGTCACAGCCCTTAACGCCGGCCGCATTAACGAGTTCGCGAGTCCCTTGCCGCTGACTCGAGTATTTTAATTTACTCCCAACCGGGGCAGTTATTATTTTCTAAACGATCGTTTCTTTTCGCTTCACGGCCGCGCCGCGAGCAACTAAAATTCCACGATACCGTACCCGCATTCGAATGCAGCGAAATTTCATTCCATCGTACAAAGAAAAGCTCCCGAGACCGCTAAACGTACCAATTGAAACATTGACCGAGTTGAGAAACTCGCGTTACGCGGTGGTTTTTTTCGGCTCGCGAAACGGTACTCGCTCGTAACGGCGCAACGGTATAAATCATAATATTCAAATTAACAAAGGTTCGATAAATTAAAGGCCCGATCGTGCTCGACATGCGGAGGTAAAAGCGAAAGGCCCGGCTCTTCTCGTTTATCGTCAACCAGGCCAAACCAGCGGATCGGATCTCCGACTCGAACGTTTTACATGCGATTACGCCGCGATTCAACTCTGCCGATTTCATTTCGCTCTCGCCGTTAAAAAAGAAACATTTCGCATACATCAATGATCGAGTAAGATCGGGAATCCGACGTGGGTGAAGAGAAAAATGAAGTAAACGACTTTACGCTCCGCGAGCATGGGCGACCATAGGCTTTGTAGGTGGGAAAATCTGCCTTGCGTGAAATATAATAATGTCCTATCGGGATCTCGTTCACTGTTGGCGGAGCATGAAAAATTAACACGTCAGCGGCGTCTCGCGTAATGCGCTCGAGTGCGTAACGCGAGCAACAATGCCTCTTTAACAGTCCATCGAACCGCGTTTACATTCAAGAAATAACTGAGAATTAGGCTTCACATCGGCGAAGACAGTTATCGAAAATGCATAAATTTATTAAACATTACTTCGGAAGATTGCATTGGGTTTATACAACATTTTTTGATACTTTGGATACATTATAATATAATATTGACGTACATTTAATTTTTGGGGTGAAACCCCGAGAAACCAGCGGGCTTTAAATGTAACGATTTCCAGGTTCCCCGCCGCTGACCGGATCCGGAATGGTTCGAGTCGTCGTCCTGGACGTAAACGACCACAATCCAGAGTTTGCCAGGCAAGAGTACAAAGCCACGGTAATGGAAAACTTGGCGGGGGGTGCGTGGGTCGCCAATCCCCTGGCCGTTGATAAGGACGAGGGCCTCAACGCAAAAATTCGGTACGTTTCATTCTTTTTTCTTTCCCCTTTACCTTTCTCTCTCTTTGCACGCTGACCACTCGGTCACGCTCTACCGGAGATAAGAATGGGACAAGACGGATTTCTGTTTTTCACTCGCAGATACAGCTTGCTGGGAGATAAAGCCGAAAGGTTTTCCGTCAACCTGGACACGGGCGAGGTCCTTACTCTGGAGCCGTTGGACAGGGAGCAAAACGCGATTTACCATCTGACGCTAGTCGCGCAGGATTCCAGTCTGACGGAACCGCGCGCTTCCGCGGTCAACTTGACGATTTCAGTCGGGGATTCGAACGACAACGCCCCCGCGTTTTCTAGTCCGAGATATACCGCTTACGTTCCAGATGCTACGAAATCCGGTGAGAGGAATGGAACTTTATTGCCTGATGTGGGCTTATTCCGAACTTCCGGGTTTGGGGAATCACTCGCTTTATTACTTGTTTCTGATAGCGAATCAGCCTTTACTGGTGGCTCAGAATTACTCCTTGTTATGGGGGTTGTTATGGTGAAATCAGAGAAACCTCCACAATCTTCTCGTTGAAATCTGATAGAATTGTGAAACTGAAATCTAAAACAAGTTCAAGTTTCGAAATTTCAAGAACTCCTTCGAAATAATCAACTCGAGAACCCCGAAAACTAATCTCACGTCTTTTCCAGGCGATTTCGTCTTCGGAGCGAAAGCCACCGACGAAGACGACGGCGACAATTCCCGAATAGTGTACCAGTTGCAAGGCGAAGACGCCGAACGTTTCGTCATCGACCGGGACAAGGGAGTCATAAGGGCAGCCCGGGATTTATCCAGCAAAAGCACTTTCCACCTCCAAATCGTCGCTTCCGATTGCGGCGACGAGCCGCAATCGGTGACTGCCGACCTGGTGATTCATCTCTGGGAACGTCAGCTCTTCCCGAGTTTCCGCTCGTCGATAAGCACCAGGTTCACTCTACCCGAAGACGTGCCAGAAGGTCGGATCGTCACGACCCTCAGCGCCACGACGCCGAAAGTCGGCGCCGCTAGTAACCTCGTGTTCGGCATGGCCGGCGGAAACGTCGGCGACGCTCTCAGAATCGAACCCCACACCGGAGAGGTAAAGCTGCAAAATAATTTCAGCATTACATTCCGGTGGAACGCGCTTTACTGAGTTTGAGTAATTTTTCTCGCCTTAGGTGTCGGTCGCTTCCGGCTTTGATTACGAAACGGCGCCGCATTACGAGGCCTGGGTCGAAGTTCGAGACTCGGGCACGCCGCCATTAAGAAGCGTGGTTCAGCTGCTCGTAAATATTACCGATGCTAATGATAATGCGCCGACGATGGAATCGGCGATTTACAACGCTACGGTAATGGAGGAAGAATACCCGCCCCTTTTCGTGACCAAAGTATCCGCCAAGGACGAGGATTCCGGGGAAAACGGCCAGGTCAGTTACCACCTCGTCGACGATTTCGACGCGAGTTTCGTCGTCGACGAAAGTACCGGGGAAATCAGTACCAATGCTCGACTGGACAGGGAAGAGGTAAAATCGGAAAAAGTAAAAAGTGTTGGGTAAATCCTAAAACGATCTTTGTTTCTTTCGTAGATTTCGTCTTACGAGCTAGTGGTCGAGGCACGAGACCACGGGGACCAACCTCGGCTGACGGGGACGGCGACCGTCCTCATCACGGTCCTTGACAAAAACGACAACCCGCCTCGATTCACCCGGTTGTTCAGCGTCAACGTCACGGAGAACGCCGACATCGCATCTTTCGTCATCCGGATCACCAGCAGCGACCTGGACATCGGGCAAAACGCCAACGTGACGTACAGCTTCACCGAGAACCCTGGGGAAAAATTCGCCATCGACTCGTTGAGCGGCAACGTCACCGTGTTGGGTCACTTGGACCGGGAGGAACAAGACGAGTATTTCTTGAAAGTCGTGGCGGCGGACGGCGCTTGGGCCGCGGAAACAACGCTCACGATAACCGTCCAGGACCAAAACGACAACGCGCCCGAATTCGTCAGGGAGAGCTACCATTTCCACTTCCCGGAACTTCAGCGACGCATGGCTTTCGTGGGCCAAGTGACAGCCAACGACAGGGACAAACAAGGCCCGAATTCCGTGATATCTTACAGTCTCGCGCAACCCTCGAATTTGTTCACCGTCGATCCTGCGACCGGAGACATTTTCTGCAAACGGAGCTTGAAGTACAAACACACGCACAGACCTTCGTCCCCGGAAAACGTGTATTCCTTGACTGTCGTTGCTACCGATAACGGCAAGCCTCCGATGTCTTCTAAAATCGCGGTTCACATCAACGTCGTGGACGCCAACAACAACTCGCCCACTTTCCAGCAAAGGTCGTACCTCTCTCCGGTGCCCGAGAATTACGCCGTTCATAAACGAGTCTTGCGTCTCGTCGCCACCGACGAAATGGACTTTGGCGTCAACGCGGAAATCGAGTACTCGCTGCTCGACGGAAACGGCACGGAATACTTTTCCGTTGATTTAAAAACGGGATGGATTCACGTGAAAAAGGCCTTGACCGGGTTGAAAATCGGCAGCAGTTTCCAGATGAAAGCCCGGGCAACGGACAAAGGCGTTCCGCCGCAAAAGGACCAAGTCCCGGTGACGCTCGTGCTGTCGGGTGAAAATCGCCACGCTCCGGCGTTCGCTGCCGTTAGTTACCAAGTGCGAGTCCCGGAGAGCGAACCCGTCAACGCAACGATTCTCAGCGTGAACGCGGTCGACCGGGACGCCGGCCCGAACGGCATGGTCCGGTATAAAATCTCATCCGGGAACCAACGCCGCGAGTTTTCCGTCCACCCCATCACCGGCGCTGTCACCATCATGGAACCCTTGGACTACGATGCGGTTCGCGAGTACCGCTTGAACATTACCGCGACTGACCTTGGATTCCAGCCGCAACACGCCGTCGCGACCCTCACCATCAACGTCTCCGACGTCAATGACAATCCTCCGACGTTTAACCAAAGCCTTTACGAAGCTTACCTACCGGAGAACTCGCCGCCGAATAATTTCGTTTACAAGGTCATCGCCAAGGACATAGACTCCCCGAAATACGCGGTGGTGCAGTATAAGATTTTGGGCGGTAGCGGCAAAGACCACTTTCAGATCCAGCAAGACTCGGGAGTGATCACATCGAAAATCAGCTTCGACTATGAACAAGCTAACGAGTACACCCTGGACATCGTCGCTGCCAACCCGGATTCCAATCCCCAAATGGTTGGCTTTACAACGGTCCGCGTGCACATCACCGGCGTCAACGAGTTTTACCCCAAGTTCATTCAACCCGTGTTTCACATGGACGTGTCGGAAAGCGCCCAAGTCGGAACCTCCGTCGGCCTTGTCCAGGCCACGGACCAAGACGCGGGAATCGACGGCAAAGTCTACTACCTCTTCGTCGGCGCGTCCAACGACCGCGGCTTCACCATCAACCCCGAAACCGGAATCATCCGAGTTTCCCGAAGACTCGACAGGGAAACCCAGAACCGAGTGGTTCTGACCGCGATGGCGAAAAACGGCGGCGGCATCCGCGGCAACGACACGGACGAGGCGCAAGTCATCATTTCCATTCAAGACGGGAACGATCCTCCGGAGTTTTTGCAGAGTTATTACGACGCGAGCGTGTCGGAAGATGCCGCGATCGGTACGAAGATTCTCACGGTCCGGGCGATAGATAAGGACGTGCGACCTCAAAATAATCAGTTCTCGTACTCCATCATCGGCGGCAACGCCGCTCAAGCTTTCAAGGTCGACCCGCAAACGGGTAATGTTGAGACGTCGAAAATGTTGGACCGCGAGACCCTCGCTACGTACGAATTGATCATCGGCGCGATAGATACCGGGTCCCCACCGCAAACTGGAACCGCGACGATACACATCGAGCTCTTGGATGTCAATGACAACGGACCGCTTTTCGACTCGCTTCAAATCGTCGGGTACATCAGCGAAAACGAGCCTGCTGGGACTAGCATCGTGACCCTCAGCGCCACGGACCCAGATCTGCCGCCAAACGGACCGCCTTTTACGTATCGATTAATCGGGGGCAAACAGAGCGACATGGTGACCTTGGACAAACACTCGGGAGTCTTGAAGACGACGCGAAGCTTGGACAGAGAAACGACGCAGCAACTGGATCTTTTGGTAATTGGTTTTCAAGTTTTTCGTGAAAAACAGGCAGCGGGTTTTTTGGTAGGTACGGATTTGAAAACTTGGTTGATTTTGTAGATCGAAGTCGAGGATTCCGGAACGCCGCCGATCAAAAGCGAGCATGCCGTTACCATAAACGTACTGGACCAGAACGACTGCCCGTCGTCGCCGCGATCCGTGCACGTCACGATTTACTCGTTCAACGAACGATTCCCCGTTGGAAAAATCGCTAATATTCATCCGACTGATCCCGACATCACCGGGGACTATTCGTGCAAGATACTGCAGAGCTCGAGTTTTGGCGTACTCAGCATTCCAGTTGGCTGCGATTTGCATACCAATAAAATTACCCCAGGTACGCTCTTTGACATTGACGGTTCGCCGAGCGTAAACCAGTCGATTTTTTCGAGCGTCGAGTCGTGGACATGTTGATTAATCCGTTTGATTTTTATAGGTGTCGGGTACTCGATGAGCGTTTCTGGGAACGACGGTCGTCATCCGAATGTCGTGTCGCAAGTGACGGTCGAGTTCGTGACCTTCGCCAATTCAACCGTGGAGAACAGCGTCATTGTTCAAATATCCGGAATGAGCGCGAGCGAATTCTTGAACAAGCATTACAGGGCGTTCGTCGATACTTTGCAGGAAGAACTCGGCGCCGGGGAAACGCTCCTGATTTATAGTTTGGAGGAGGCGGACGGCAACTTGCGGATATTCTTGTCTGTTGAATCTTCGCAAGGTGCTTTTTCGTTCTGTTTTAATGGGTTTTAATGTTAATGAATGCGCAGTTTCTAATTGTAAAACTGTTTTTTAGGATCCCGACCGAAGTACGAAGTGGTCGATTTACTGAGCCGCAAAAGGAGACAACTTCAGGCTCCGGTTCAAGATTCTCTGATGACCATTGGATACTCCCCATGCAGTCAAAACGCGTGCGACAATAGAGGAGCGTGTAGCGATCGCATTGTTGTCTACCAAGACGCGAGAATCACCGATAGCCAGACCCTCATTCTGACGTCTCCCAGAGTGACCCTCGAGATGATTTGTAAATGTAACGACGGATTCACCGGCGAACGATGCGAGAAAAAACAAGACCCGTGTTTGCCAAATCCGTGTCAGATGGTACGTCGTTTTCTTTCTCAAGGTTGCCACGCAATACGGAAAACTCAAGAAATGTTGAATAGAAATTCTGCTTTCACAAGAACCAATCACTTGCAATTTTCATCTTCAATTCCGTTCTTTTTAGGGAGGGCAATGCCGAAGATTGGGCTACGACTTCCACTGCACCTGCCCAGTGGAACGCGAAGGAAAACTGTGCGAACTGGAACGCGGTGATGCTTGCTCCAGCAATCCCTGCAGAAACGGCGGCTCGTGTAAAGAGAGCCAGGACGGCTCCAGCTTTTTCTGTCTCTGCCGAGCGGGATACAGAGGCAACCACTGCGAGGCCGTCATTGACTCATGCAGGCCAAACCCGTGCTTGCACGGCGGCCTTTGCGTCAGTCAAAAACCTGCGTGAGTCATCCAACATCCGCGACGATCGAACGCCAAAATTGGAACCCCGAATTGACCCTTTTTCATCCGTGTTTTTAGATATCGCTGCAGTTGCCCGGAAGGACGCTACGGCAGACACTGCGAGAGATCGACCTTCGGGTTCGAGGAACTTTCCTACATGACTTTCCCGGCTTTAGATTCCAACACGAATGACGTCACGATAGTTTTCGCGACGACCAAGCCCAACGCTCTGCTGTTGTACAATTACGGTCCGCAAAGCGGAGGAAGATCCGACTTTATCGTCCTCGAGCTCATCAACGGGAGAATCGTGTTTTCGTACGGTGGAGCTCGAAGCGCCATAACTTCTTTGACGATCAAATCGATGGATTCCCTCGCGGACGGTGACTGGCGCAAGGTCACCGCGACGAGGAACGGCAGGGTCGTTTCCCTCAGCGTGTCCAAGTGCAAGGAACACGGTGACATTTGCGACGACTGCAGACCCGGGGACGGAGCGTGTTACGTCGACGATATCGGTCCTATTGGGTAACAAACATTTCTGATTAATAAAATCAAATCGCAAGTATAATTTACATGATTCAAAAACCGGCAATTTTTCCAGGACCTTGAACTTCAACAACAACTTGCTGATGCTGGGAGGTCTGGCGAACGTCGACCCGGTCCTGGAACGTCCCGGGCAAGTTCATTCCGATGATCTCGTCGGGTGCGTGCACTCGGTCTCGATAAACGGACGAGCCTTGAACCTGACGAATCCAGCATCGTCCCGGAATGTCAAGGCCACGTGCTCCAGGTCCGAAACGAGTCCTTGCGCTCGAGCCAAAGAAGACGCGAATTCCGCTTGCGGAGTCAATGGCAAATGTTACGACAAGTGGCACCAGGTAGCGTGTCGATGCGGAAGCCTCGTAGCGCCGAATTGCCGGGGCGCCCTGGAATCGGTGACGCTCAGCGAAAACGGTTACGTCGAATTTAAAATCTCGGAGAAGCACAGGAGAATGCAGCTTCTGGAATACCTCTATGGCGGAAGCACGATGTGGCACGATCACCGAGAAAAGCGATCGAGCGGACAAGGCACGAGTCTGTTTACCTTGACCTCGGCCCCGGCCAAAACCATCGGCCTCATGTTCCGCACCGTGAAACCCGAGGGAGTTTTGCTTTACGCCGCGACCAACAAACATTTCACGTCCATCGAACTGAGCAACGGCCGTATCAAGTACTCTTCGTTGCTGGCAACGCCCGTTAATATGAGCGGATCCGCCGAAGCCGCGAGTTTGGCCGACGGAAGGTGGCACAATCTGACTCTGCACGCGTACTCCCGAGGACTCTGGATTCTCGTCGACGGAGTTTTAACCGGGGACGAGCTGGACCTTGCCGGAGTTCATGATTTCCTTGATCCGTACTTATCGGTTCTTTCCATCGGAGGCATCCGCCGGGATTTATACCACGTCAACGACGCCGGGGCCAAGTTCTTCGAAGGCTGCTTCGCCAACTTCACAGTCAACGACGAAGTCCAGCCGTTCAATGGATCCGGCTCGGTTTTCAAGGACGTCATTTACCACGGCAAAGTGGGCACCGGGTGTAGGGTGCCGATCGGCATAAGCGCGGCCGCCGCTGCGGATCCTCTCAGCATCGGAATCACCCTGGTCATCGTCTTTTTCGTAACGCTGTTAATCGCCATAATGGCCAGCTTCGTCGTGTTTCGACTGCGGCGACAGAGCAAAGAAAAGTCAGCTTCCAGCGTTATGAACAAAAGTACCAACGCCATCATCACCGGGAACGCGTTGGTCGGCCCGCAATCGGATGGTATGATGTCGAGGCACGAAAACACGTACATCACGGACGGCTCGGATTTACGCGGGGTCGGAGGTCACTTGGGACCACCGGAACTTGTCTCGAAAAAATACAAGGAGCGAGATGTCAACGAACTCCGTCCTCAGAGACCCGATATTATAGAGCGCGAGGTCACGAAATCGCCGCCGATCCGTGACGAGCATCCGCCGTTGCCACCGCCGACCCAGAATTCCCTGCACTCTCACGAACACAACCCGGAGCCCGAAATGCCCGAGCTCTACGACCTGGAGAATGCGAGTTCCATCGCACCCAGCGACATCGACATCGTCTACCATTACAAGGGTTATCGAGACGGCATCAGAAAGTACAAAGCGACCCCTCCCCCCATCGGCAATTACGCTAATCATCATAAGCACAGCGGCCAGCAGCACAGGCACGCCGGGCCTTTTCCCCCGAGAGCCATTGGTCCGCCTCCCGCGGTGGGCCAGCCGCCAGGATCAACCCCGAAATTACTCCAGAGCACCCCTCTCGCGAGACTGTCGCCGAGCAGCGAACTTTCCGCTCAACAACCGCGAATTCTCACGCTTCACGACATCAGCGGCAAACCCTTGCAGAGCGCTCTTCTCGCGACCACGTCGTCCTCTGGAGGTGTCGGTAAAGATGCCATGAATTCGAACAGCGAGCGGAGTTTAAATTCGCCGATCATGAGTCAGCTCTCGGGCTCCACCGCGAGCCGAAAGATTCCGCAGTCGAATAACGAGGCTGCCATTAACAACGTTTCGTCGGGCCCAATGGGACTTACCGCCGAAGAGATCGAGAGGCTGAATTCACGACCCAGGACGTCTAGTTTGGTTTCTACTTTGGACGCTGTCAGCTCTTCCAGCGAGGCTCGGGGACCACCGACTCACGGCGCTTTGCATCTTCATCGGAGACACACTCCGCCACCTGAACGACTCGAGAGAAGAAATTCTTCGACGACTGATGAAAGCGGAAATGATAGTTTTACTTGTTCCGAAATCGAGTATGATAATAATTCGTTGGTGGAGGAGAATAAGAGGTCTGATGATCTTTATAATAAACCGGAGAATGAGGTTCCGACGCGACCCAGCGAGTCATCCCCGTCGGGAAAACCTCCGCTGCCTCCTAGCATTAATTATGATGGATTTGATAGCTCGTTTCGAGGCTCGCTGAGTACTTTGGTTGCTTCGGACGATGATTTGTCGACGCACATGGGCGGATTGTACAGACCAACCAGTAATAATAATAACAACGAATCATCGTCGACAAATACGGCTCTCAGCTGGGATTATTTACTTAACTGGGGACCGAACTTTGAGAGCCTCGTCGGCGTTTTTATAGATATCGCGGAATTACCGGACAGTGCCAACAGGGTTCCCAGCACCTTGCGATTACCGACGAATATACCGAAACCTTCGGAGGAATACGTTTGAAAAGTTTCGGGAACGAACCGAGGAACCCAAGATTCGTTGTCTTGCCATAAAAGCGGATCGAGAGTGCTGGATCGATAATTAGATAGAGTATAAGAAGCGTTTTTTCAATCGCGGCATCTTGTATCAGGGTGTCGGCGGATTTGTACAGTTTATGATTAGTCGTCGTGGAAACTAGAAGCGGAGTCGAGCTCGAAAATTTGCCGGTGACGGAAAAAAGGTCATGTTGAAGTTGTACATAGAGAATTTGTTTTGAGAAATTTATGGAATCGGTGCGCTTTCGAGAGACTCGAAATTTAATTTATTCGCTGCGAGCTTTTGGGACGAACGACGTCCGTGTTCTGGTTTTCATGATTTTAGCGAGTGTATACAAATCGAGCCATGGTGCAATGTTTCTCTTCCATTACTTGATAAATTTAAATTATCGTCTCGCTAAAATTGTCGATCGAAAGGAGGCTGAATTTGCGGAAAATGCCGGCGACCGACGAGAAAACACGGTCGGGAAGTATTCTTTGAGATGCCAGACTGATTTTTATATTTTAATCGTGTAATATTGCCATGAAAAAAAACTCTTTACTATTCTGTTACTTTAAATTATAAACGTTTCTTCCTTGTAAATATTGTACGTGAAATTGTGTGTGTGATTTGTACAGAAAGACCACAGTTTTCTGTGTTCCATTTGCTATATTTTTAATAAATATTCGATTTATATAAAAAAAGTGCCTCGTCCCTGTCCCGCAACAATTCGCGTAATCACGGAAAATAGAATCCGCGCAATTTATCAACACGAGATAAAATTGTTGTTGCTCTTGACAAACTTGTCGATTCGTAATCAAATTATAAATAAGCTTCTCGGAAAATAAAATATCGAGTTGTTTTCCATGATATTTAAAGCTACTTTGCGCAGGTTACAAATTTATTTTACGTCTTTAAAAAAGTTATAAAAGGAGATAAAAACTAGCATTATCGATGCATGAGATATAAATAATTGTATGATATGATGATAACCCTGGATTCGGAAGCTCCGAATTACCAGTCATCCAAAAACTCGAATCCAGTCTTTGGAATTTCATCCTCCTCGTTCAAACGAGGACATTGGAAGCTGCTGCCGAACGAGCCTGGAGTGTCCAACAAATCGACCTCGTCATTGGTATCTTCGGATTTAACAAGTCCTACAAAAATTGACAATGTAAATGCCACCATTCTCAGCTTCGAATGCCATCGATCATCCAAATCCGTTACCGCTTTCTCCCTTGGAAAACACGGATTCCGAACAACTGTCCGAGTAGTAAAATCCAATTTGGTTCGACGACGAATCGTAGCCGTCGTCAAGGGACGCGTCAACTCTTTGCACTGGACTTGGAAATCTCGGCGACTCGATCGCGAAATTATTAAAGGGCGGAGGCTTGGAACCTTCGTCAGGCTGGGTCAAATTCATCTGCGAGCGTGTCATGAACGAAAACGGCGCGGAATGTTCGTCTTTCCATCGCAGCGTCTAAAAACAATTGTCAAATTTATCGAACCGAAAATGTTTACGAAAAAATGCCAGCGACCTCACCGATCCCGTTTCGTCGATGACGAATTTCGTCCCGGTTTGTACTCGCAACTTCGGGTAGTAATCCGCTAAATCCTTCGCGGAGTCGATCTTTTTGGACGCGTATTTCAGCACGACTTCCGGCTGGATTATGGTCTCGTCGATGGCTTGGTTTTGTTCTTTCAGGCTCAAAGTGCCCCAGAGACCTTCGTAGGCTTCTTTCGTCGAGGTCACGTCGTCCCCGATTCTACGGGCTATCGAATTAATGCTGTACAAGTACTCGTCCGCCAGGGACTTTAGCGTTTTCGTGCCCATCCTAACCTCTTCTCCTTAATCAACACCGATTAATTTGCAATCGTTGATTCCGCCACAATCGCATTTTATCACGAAACTACGCGACTGACATATTTTTTATGTCGTCTCTCGATGCTCTTGTAGTCTGGGAAGTCGGAGAATTTTCGCGCGAGGAAGAACTGTCAAATCTGACGCAGAATTGTCCGAAGTTGTGTGTGTGCGCACGTGCACGTGGCTCTCGTCCGTGTGAGATGCGCGTCTCGGATTATTGATTCGAAAAAATTACAAATGTTGAATCGAAGGCTCGAATTTTTCGAGTTCGAAAAGATGACGAAAGGAAAGAAACGCGTTTTTTGGAGTATTTCGAAAGGTTTGTTTTCCATTTATGTTTATTTTATTTACGCTTTGATCGGAAACCTTGAAGACGCTCAAGTGCCGGTTTCAGTCATTCGCCACTCCCTCATCAAGTTTCGCAATCTTGCCAAGCATTTTCGCAGTTGGAGCAGTTTATTAATTAATTAAATGAGAAGCTTCAAAAATTTGCCACGATCAGGAAAATCTTCTTCAATGTGGGAAATTCGGAACTTCGGAATTCATCATCATGAACATCGCTTTATAATTATTTAAACATTTGAAAAACATCGGGGTCTATCAGATCCTCCAAATTTCGAAAAAAGCTTCTCGAAAATCACGAGATCTGCCTCCAAATAATAGTCTTCGGGAAGTGGAAATTTTTCGCCACGATCCACTTTTTTATCAATATCAAAGATTAAAACAGGTCCTGCGAGTAAAAGCAAACTTTCATTTCACTGGCTCGTCTCGTCTTCCCAACGTCGATGATACCAATAAATTATATCATCTCTTCGGAGAGATAAGTACAAGATCTCAAATCGTCGCAATTATTCGCTCCCCATAAAAGGCTTGCACGACTACTTACACTACCATAACAAGCAAATATATTAATAAGCCTGATTCATTTTGTTATTTCTATACATACGCGCATCCAACGGATAACGACCAGCAAATATTAATTAATAACTGTCTTAACAACGACGAATTAGAATCCATTGCTCGGAAACGTTACAAAAATCTTTCACGACGTGTAAACGAACATGAAATTCTCGTAATAATAACGTGAGAAGATTTTTCAAAATTTCTCGCCGATTGTTCCCGATCGATTCCAAGGTCACTGCGTAGTCGCCATTTTTGACCGCTACGATATAAAACGTGACATTCATGTAATGCTCGTCGTAATATTCTTCGGACGTTCCATCCCTGGTTCATCCACGGGAACCCCTCCCCCATCCTTCGGATTGGGAAATCCGATACTCTCTCTTTTTTCCGTGGCCGAAGTGATAAAAGTCGTGGAAGATGAAGATGCTGCGAGTAGTTAGTGTTTTGAAATCGCGCGAGTCGCGTGGCCGGTAAAAAAAATATCGTTACCCCGCAGATAATCATTCGACGATGACGACGCGTTCGAGGACCTGGGTCGTCCACCTTTTCGCCTCGTACTTGTTAATTGACACATGTAAGTTTCCCCTTATCGCGAAATCGTTTAAAATGGATCGCGAAATCTGCGACGCTCGGAGTTTTAAATCGCGCGCTCGGGAAACGACGAGGCGGAATAAAATGCAATATGATATATTTAATACGGAGAAGATTTAATGCTCGAAGGTACTTTACTGTTAATGCAAGTTCTCCATGCACAAATTGATACTGGAATCGTTGATATTAATATTGCAAACGAGCCGTCCCATAAATTGACCGGGATTTTTTTCTATTATCGAAACAGTGAAACGAGTTTCATAGCGCTTTGCGAGGTGGAAAAAAACGCGTCTAATGAATGCAGGCGAACTTCAAGCACCACGTGATTGCGTAATTTTTTTAATCTTCGATGAAAGATGTTTTTACTCTCCCACTTTCAACTTTTGATATTTATACGGCGAAGGTTCCAGTCGGTTGGAAGACCAGTCATTACACAAGCGAAATCATGTTAATGAATCTACGCCATCGGACAAACGAAGGATTGGTCACTTTCCCATGATGCGTAGATTTTCGACGAAAAACCCATGTTACCCACCACCGTTATCTCAACAACTTCGACGCGTGTTTTCGTCTATTTTTGATACGTCATGACGTTTCTTTAATGAAGAGCTCTTCTACAGTTTAAATCATCGATCATTGTCAGTGACTTCAGCCTTTTTTCCGGTTACAAAATTGAAAAATGTCTCGAAGTTTCGAGTGATTTGTAATCATCACTTCAAGCACGAAAAATTTCGTAATCTTCATTTTCAATTTCCAAATGTCAAATGATTAAACCCAACGAAAGAAGCCAGAACGAAATACAAGATCAGCTGATTTTCCCGACCTCGCAAATGATTTCGCGAGTGGATTAACGTGCTTTTCTCGTGGCAAAGGTACCGGTCAATTCCAAAGACCGTCGTCGCAGCAAAACCAGATCAATCAAGCCCATGACAAAAATCTAGCCAAGGGATCTTGCCCGGAAAGGAACGGCCGATTCGCGGTGCAGTCTCAGTGCGACGCTTACACCGAATGCATCGACGGCGTCTCCGAGGACAAACTTTGTCCGGAAGGATTGGTCTTTAATCCTGACGTGCGCTTCAATTACCCATGCGGTTATCCCATCGACGTGAATTGTGAAGGAAGACCGGGCTTACGTAAGAAACTTTCATAAATAAGCCTCGCTTACGTTGAACGGAGCGACTTTCGTCGTCAAAAATATCAACTTTATCCTCGATTCGGGCGATTTTAGAACCAGCCCAAGCTACGGACGAATGCCCACACCAATATGGTTATTTCAAAATTGGGGACAGCGCTAATTGCGGGCAATTCGTCAACTGCGCCGCGGGACGAGCTTACGTTTTCGGATGCCCCGAAGGATTGGCCTACAATCCGGCAAGTTATCGCTGCGATTGGCCCGATCAAGTACCGGATTGCGACGCGGAAGGTACGAAAGCAAACGTCTTCTTTTTTCTTCATTTACCGTTTTCGTAATTACGTTATTGGGATTATTTCTTCAATCGAAAAAGGTGTATCGTATGACTTGTAATGTCGACAATTTTTTTCCAGCTTATTTGGGATTCCACTGTCCAAATGAAAAAACCAATTTGCCCTTGGGCGACAGACGTTTCTACAGAAGCCCCGTCGACTGCCAACATTATTACATATGCGTAAGCGGCAGGCCGAGGCTCATGAACTGCGGCGAAGGATACGCCTTTGACGACACGACCAGCACTTGCGAGGATGTTGCAAATGTCACTGGATGGTAATGAATCCGACTCGGCGAGAATGAATCTTTCCTCGCGGAACGGAAACTTTGATGCCGAGTTTATAAACCTTTTTTTCCTCCTTTTTTGCAGCCCGAGTCAAACGGGACATCAAGGTGCGAAGCCAACTAGCTTGCAAAACTCGAACCAGCAGAATCAGCAAAATCGTCAGCAGTCAAACTACAATCAACAAAATCGTCAGCAGCCGAATGCTCAGCAAAATCGTCAGCAGCAAAATTCGCAACCAAATCGTCAGCAGCAAAATTACAATCAACAAAATCGTCAGCAACAAAACACTCAACCAAGTCGTTACGGCTGAATAAGTTCCGAAACGGAATAAAAAATAGAGTTAAAATTCGACGAAATTCAAATCATTTCACGCAATTTATTAAAACATATCGGGGTTTTGCAACAACGAATTCAAACGTCCCTCAATCGCGATTTTACAAATGCTCTTCATAGTTTCTCAGTATTAAATGCTTCACTGTCCGAAGAAGATTGAATATTCCGTGACGTTTGATGTCTGACAAAGTATTGTATATACAAGTGTGTACATTGCGTACATGATTCCATAATTATCCATGTAAATACATTACTGTCCACGTAGCCGTGTGCAAAAATAAACGTCTCTACCTTAAGTTTTACAAATCGAGGCGTACAAAACCGTGCTCTGCAGTATTTGCAATTACTTATAAGTTTAACACGGCACAAGGATTTACACAAAACTCCGTTACCCTCAATTTGTCGAATAAATAAACTTACAGTAATGGAAAAATATATCGCGCTTCGTCGAATTTAACAAAGTTTACGTATCGCGAAATACATTCAATCGGACAATTTTTATCTCGTTAACGTACTGACTGATTATCACATTTCATCGTTATTCAGGACCGTGTCAGCGCTTTGAGCTAACTTTTCAAAAACGCGTCGTAATCCGTAGAGTCTGTCTCTAGTACAATTTCTTCCAAAGTAGGCCCATGTCTCGGCGTGGATAATCCTAAAAATACCCAACACAAAATAAATAATAAATAAAAAAACCGCTCGTCTGTTCTTCAAATAAAAATATCACTGACTAGGAATCGATCCTGTCGCTTTGTACTCTTCCAGTTCTTCCTTAAAAGCTTCTTCGAACGTTTCTTGTCTCTCCTTCAGAATTTGCTGCTGCTTCAGTTCATGCTTCATCACTCGTTCCGCGTGTTCCGTGGCTAATTTAGCTAAAAAACAATCCCAATGAAAACATTTGCGAACAGAGCTTCGCGCTTTTTCGCACCTTTCACGGAATTCAATTCCGACAGTTTTTTCTCTTTATAAAGCGCCAGCTGGAACCTGTGATCCAACTGCCGACTCTGCAGGTCCAAAATCTCGTTCAAATCTTCGAGTTTGAACAGGGCGATTTCGACGTCTTCGAAAAGCTCCTGCATCGATCCTGAAAATTGCGAACTGTTAATCGTGGGTTCGAGTGTGTAAAATGTTGGGGGAAATCGGAAGATTCGTACCAATTTGGTCCATCAAGTTTTGCAGGGAATCGTTGATTTTTGGTATCACAGCGAGGGTGCTGTTTATGTACGCGACGTTGTTCCATTGCTGCTCCAATTTTTCGTGAATCGTTGCTATCAAACCGTCGGCTTCCTGGGCCTTTTGGGCATTAATTTCCGCGAGCTCGTGCAGTTCGTTCCACTGCAACTGGAAGTGGTGCAAAACGACAGCCCCCGCGTCGTAATTCACGTTTCCGGGGTTTTCCGATTTTTTCGCTTTCGGGGCCTCGTTTAACGTGAAATTTCGAAGGCTGCAACGAAAAATGGAAAAAATGGTTCCGTGATTCGATAATGTATGATAAGTGTTGTTTGTTTTGATAACGAAAGTTCGATTTGCGCGTGTTTTAGCTGGAAAAATGGAACATTTACCTCGCTGATAAACCGTCCTGCACGGATTGAAACTTGTTCCGCAGATTTCCGAACATGTTGAATTGTTCTCAGGAAATAACAACATTTATCGGCATATTTTTCGGTTGAGGTTGAGTTTATTTCGGCTTTTTCTTAT
>JABFQM010001628.1:0-19763 GCA_022816865.1 Zelostemma sp. ZL-2020
TGTGCTCTCTCTACTATACCCTTCTCTTTTCTCGAGCACGTGTCGCAAGGAAAATTACGACGTATCGCGAATTTTCTCGTCGCAAAGTTGTAAAACGGGCTTTTGGCTAATCCGATAACGCGTTATCGGCTGTCGAACAATCCAAGTGTTTCTCGGACCGAGGACAGTTTGTCATATTCTGGCGGAACGATAACGCAACGCGCGACAAACAAAACGGAGAAAGCGCATTTCAATGCATTTTTTTCCTATCGCTTCGTCTCTTTTTTTTTTACATTTCTTGGCCAACGGAGCTTAAAAAAGTCTCGACGAATCGATCGCAATTTCTCGTTTCGCAAATATTAGAAAAATAATTCGTTCCGCGTGACGCAGTGTGCGCGAGCACACACACAGACACTTTCTACCAGGAACTGAGTAAACCCGGTTCACCTGAATGACCAGAACCCAGTAATAAACGCGTTAAATGTCACAAAGTTGGCCTATACAATTTATCGTCCATAACGTCGGATAATCCGTACAATGCCGGAAGAATGAAAAAAGAAAAAAAAAAGAAAAGAGTTTTAAATAAGCAATGGCGGAAAACACGCTCTAATGACGTACACGAGGGTATTTTGGGTATTTATCTTTCGCCTGACAAAGCGCGCTCTGCGAAGGACATTTTCTTGCACTTTTCCCCCAATTTGGCAGAAAAAGACGGACGAAGAACATGTACAAATGGGTAATAAATGGGATTGCCAACGCGCATGTCGAGAGCAATAGCACAATTAGGCATGGCTGACAACAGCTGTACACTTCGTACATCTCGATTGCGCGCTGCTACGACGAGCTGTTAAGTGAATAAAGACCGAGCAATGAAACGAGGTCTATTGAACGCTCGTGAAAGTAAGTACATACGTATACCTACGATGTTTTCCGTCAAGGCGCTAGGAACGACGAGACGAATTTTTCCCCCACCACCTTCTCGAGCTTCTCGATTAGATAAGAAAATTTTTCGTTTTCCGTTCGGATCCGTCTAGCGGCGGATATCCTTCATTCGAAGCTCAATTATTTCCCATGCGTGGCTATTGGGAAGAGCCTCTCTCTATACATACGAGAGAGGCGGCGGCAGCAAGCAAGTTTGTAAGTCGAGACGTTTAAACGCTGTAAACGCTGAATAAAAAAGCCGAGTCGAGTGTAACTCGTAATACATAATCCGTTGAGTAGTAAGTGCTCGCTTAGTTGCGAGTAAGTAAAGCACGCAAAGTTTCTCCGGATGTAGAATGGCCTCCTTCTCTACGCGAGCGGCCTTGCCAGGAATGCGCGCCTTTCCTTCGTTTCGTCTCTTTTTTCTCGGAAAAGCCTGCAATTTCCTCAACATTTCACCGCGTTACGTCAACGAATGCTCGCCAACCTTGCAGTCGAATCGACGACGAAAAGTTCGGAAAATACGTCGTATACATATATCCCTCGTGGCATTGACATCGAAAATGCGTACTCGTCTGACGTAATAGCGGCAAAAATGTATTTCGCAAGGAACGCAAACTTTCCAAGATGAAAATGTTCGCCCTCGGCTCGTTGAAAAATACGCACGCGCGCGCGCGCATCCATCACTTTTCGAGGAAATTCCCGCGCGTAATTCGTAAGCGCGGAAATTTTCAACCGAGATTCCTCGTCGCGCTAGAAAACCTATAGGAAATCTCGCGCGCGCGAGCGTCCATGAATGTCGAGACCATTTAATCGGTGAGAGTGGCACGTGTGAGCCGCCGCGTATTGTCATTTCAAAAACATCGCCGCTCAGCTAAAGCGAATCCCGCGGAATTCTTCATTTGCGAAACGAATGATCGATTTTCGCCTCCGGATTAAATGGCAAATTCTCGACTCGCGGAAGCACAAAGTTCGAAATTAACCAGAGACGAATGGGACAATGGAAAAAATCCGTCATTCAACAGTTTCATATATAGACTTCCGGTGGCAGCAGTGTGTCACCACTATTCCCCCTCCTCTTCAAGTACGTACAAACTTCTACGAACCGTTCGACAAACATCAATCGGCTTCGAGGAAATCTTCTTCTTCTTCTTCTTCTTTTTCCTCGGCGTTTCGTCGGATCGCAAAAAAAAAGGATAAAAACTCCCGGTTGAAAAATGTGCCCCTTACCCATTGTGGCGGACATCGTCGCCTGCGCAATCCAAACTCCGACAATCTCGCTCAGGGCCAAATATCGCGCGTCAATCGACGAAACCGTTGCTCATGTTCTTCGTCAACGTTGCCTCTCGTCCTTCTTTCCTCCCCCGCAGTCGTCGTTTCCGTACAAAGACCGCCGCCTCTCGAAGTCGCGGCGGCAGCAGCAGCAGACATGCAACCAAGCACGTGCTTCCACTCGGCGCGCGCGCGCGCGCGCGAGAGCGATAGAGAGCTCTCGCAATCTTTCGAGCGAGTTTCGAACGATCGCGTTTTTTCCCCAAATTTCACCGGCCGAGTTTGAGAATTCCCTTCTTTTTAATGGAAAAATAATAGCGAGTAGTAAGAAATTATATAACCACACTCTCTCGCCTCGGGGAGGTCAACGTTTTTAGCCCGGGCAATATGGCGGACGATCCAGCGCGCACAGCTGTTGTCCCTTTTGCACCGCGAATGCGCGTTGAAATCGCGAAAGGGACTACACGTGACGTCCCTTGCAGGATGCCGATTCGGGCCGGAAGAACTGCAATTACACTTGGACACTGCAAACGAAACTTTTGTCACTCGCGGCGATCGCGAACCTTCAGTTTCGTTTCATTTTTTTTTTTTGCATTCCGCAACTTCGGGACACGCGGATTGGCTGCGGAGGCGCGAATCGGGACACCCTCGGGATCAACTCGGCACGCGCGATCGCGAGAGTGAATTCAAGTGCGAATGCAGTCGAAATCGTCGACCGACTCGCCTCTCGCTCGGGGAGGAAAGACGAAAATTTGGCGAGAAACACGGAAAGACACCACGCGCGTGTCGTTATGGCTCTCCTCCGTCTCTCTCCGGTGCCACATGTACACACGGCCTTTTGCGCGGTGGCCATCGGTACGACTCGGGCTCGGCAGTTTCCGCCGGCGCTCGCGCTAGTCTCTTCGCCTCGTCCTTCCACGGTTCCCCCCCCCCCTGCCCCCCTTCGCTCGCGCCGTCTCCGCCGCCGCCGCTATTCCTATATGTCTTGTAGTTCTTCCTAGTTTACCCTGGGCCAAATTCTGCCGCGCGTTTCGCCACTTTTTTTTCTTACCAAATTTCTCATCGTTTTCCACGGCAAAGATTTGCCGAAAAAACTGACGACGATCGACGCAAGTCGTGCAAGGAAAAGTCGTGCAGCAACTGGATTAATCAACGCGTCCGAGAGTACTTATCGAGAGGAAATTATGCAACGCGTATATCGATCAAGTTATTAGAATCGAGTCGTTAACGATCGAATGGGATGTAAGCCAAGCGATATGTGGAACTTGGTGAGAAATCGTGCGAGCATATGTCGGGAGCCCGCATTAACAAGATCGTGGAAGCCACAGCACTCTCGCACAATTATTCCAGTTTGTCGAGACGCCCTCACGACGAGTCACGACCGATATATTCATCATCTCGTAATTCAAGACAATACAAAATATAATTCAAGCCTAACCTCCATGAAAAACAGGACTATTCGCTGCAAACTTTTTTTTCTTTTTTCTCGGAAAAAAAAAAATTTAACAATCTCATTTTCTTCATCGTTATTTACGCATTTTTCTTCATTTCATGGAAATGCGAAAAACGAGTCGAAAAGAAAAATGTATCGTTATTAAATTAATGATTAATTTCCGTATACGAGAAACAAATTATCACAGTCAATAAGCAGCGATTTCAATAGGGTAATCTGTTCATTTTTCAAAACTATGAACGGTCAAGTAAATAATGTTTGTCATATGATAAAAAAAATTGAGGTAAATCGTTTTGAAAAAGGAAAAAAAAAATGTTGATCGAAAGTCGAAAAACTTGAGTGGTTCGGCTGCTGCCGCCGTAATGAGCAACCGTCGACCATTTCGAAAGAGCACTTTTGCTCGCTCTTTCCCGCAACCTAACCTCGAAATACCGCGCGCACGGATCGAAAAACACGCGTGCCGATGGAAAAAATGGACGAAAAATGCGAGAAAAAGAATGCGGTAACAGCTCGAGGGCCGTAAAATCGAGTAATAGATATTCGTGGGAGTAAAAGAAATGGAAATAAAGAGATAGTTACCAGCATGTACGAAGCTCGGGTGCGCGTTGGCGACGACGGCGTTGTAGGCCTGGGAATGAGGTGGGACGCCGGGACGATTGACTCCGACGTGCTGCGGGATTTGCTGCTGTTGGGGATGATGCCCATGCTGCTGGCCGTGGTGGGACAGATGGTGCGATTTTCCTTTGCTCGGCATACTCATCGCAGGCGTGTGGACCCTGTCGAGCTACAATACGCTGCTGCTGCCTTCGTACTCGACTCTCCTCCTCGGCATTCCAGGATCCTCATATGGCCAAGATTTCCCGGCTTTTTTCTCCTTATCAAAACTTGAAAGCACTCGATTGCAAAGGTTGTCGAAATAGCGGAGCGAAGATACGTGTTTTTTCGCGTGCACGGTTACGCATATACAGAGGCACGCTCGCTCTCGAGCGCGCGCGCGCGCGCGCGATTTTTCGGAATGTGTATTTACACGGTTCGAGAGCCGCCCGAGTCGTCGCCGTCACGCGCGAAAGACACACGGCGGGTTGTCGTTGCTTCGTTCGTTCGTGGAAAACTTAATTATATTTGCACGTTTCGAACAACAGCGGCTTTGACTCAATTAGACACGATGCTTTTGATGCAACACGATCTCTAAAAACAAGATGGGGGGTGAGGGAACTCGTGTGTGCGCGGTTTCGGAACACCCCGCTAGCGCCACCCTCGGCTCGGTTTGGCCGCGCGCGCGCGCGGGTTTTCGACCCCGAGTATACGCATGCGCGCGCGAGCCTTTGAAAGAGAGGGAATTTTCAAAAGGGGGAGCTCTTTTATTGCCTTTCTTTCTTCTTTTTCTTTCGTACATATTGTTCATTTACTTTATACCAAGCACACGAGCGTGAATTCGTTTACGATTACTCCGGATTGTCAAGTTTCGCGTATGCGAAATTGTGGCGAAGGGCGAATTTCAATCTTTTATCGCTTACTTCACTTTGCACTTTTTCACGTAAACAATACGGAATACGGCGATTCGTGTATGTGTTTTGACGCGAGGCAAACTTTTGAGATAATCATAAAATTGGGGAAAAAATCGATACTGTCGGGGCATGGGTTCTCACGGTAAAGTGGAAACTGAGAAACTTCGGAAAAATCTCGAGGATCAATTGGAAAGGCTCGTTCAACAATTGGAGGATTTGGAAGAATGCAGGTTAGAAAGATGACAATAATTTTTTTCATTTTTTATTTCGCACGAAAATGTTTCAGAAACGAATTGGAAGACGGCGAGTATCAAGAAACAAAAGAAGAAACCATGGAACAACTCCGAGAATTCAACGACAGCTTACAAAGATTAATATCCGGGGATGTATCTTTGGTCAATGAACTCGGGGCTATGCAATTGGTATAGAAAACAAACAACGACACGTGTTTCTTTCGATCGATAAACTGAAAAACACGTTAAAATTGCAGGCGACTCAAGCGGCGATCAGCGCAGCCTTCGAAACCCCGGCGGTCATCAGAATGTTTGGAAAACGCGAGCCAAATCAGCTGAGGGAGAAACTTTTGCAAATTGACCGAGACATAAAGCTGGGGAAATTGAGCAACGATGCGGGGGAAAGGCAAAAGGGGGAGGTACTCGGTGCTCTGAAGCACCTGGGAGAGACTCTGGAACCTCGGGAAGTCATACTTTTAGAAAAATTAGCCTTGGGGGGAATAACGCATTCCAGTTTTGTACGAGTCACTGAAAACGCGAGCGGCCAAGCTGCTCTGGCTTTGGCGGGTAAAGAAATCAAAGCCGCCCAAAGTACTTGAAAGTTGACGCATTTTTTTTTCTCATTCGATTAATTAAATGTCTCCTTTTCAAGGCCCAGGCAGAACAGAATTTTCTTTTATCAACGCTCGTTTATTTATTGTAGATTTTAGTTTCACCATTGTTCCTATCAAAATAAGATTAGAAAACAGCGAATGAATACATTTTTCTCAATACTTGTAAATATTGCGTGAAAACTTTTTTATTGCTATCCCCTTACAATAATCACAGCGCGGCTACGTTTCTTGAGCAATTTCAATTGTAACAGAGAATCGCGACGTCTGCGATCGAGTATATACGAAACGTTAATTCGAATAATTGTAAAACACTGCCCGCGCGAATCGCGTGGAAAGCTTTTTAATAAAAAGTTTCGAAATGAAAGTAAAAACAGCAATAGCACGTATTGAAACGGTATTATTTATAATTCAAAAACCGAATGGTAACTTTGGTCCGGTGAAAAAAACAAAACATTCGATGGATGAGTAAACTTGATTTTCGACAAGTATGAGCCTAAAAGTTGTGTAAAAATATGTTTACCGCTATTTTTCTATAAAAATCATCACTCGAATAGTAGTGATTTTTTCGGGTCAATTATTTGACAAAGGAGAAATGGTATAAAAAAATATAATAATAATATAATGTAAAAACAGGAGTAATTAAACGCGCGAATGGAATAAAAGCCATACAATTATCGTTTAAACGAAAGGACGAAGCGAATTTTTGGCAATGTCGAGTGTAAACTAAAAATCATACTTGAACCGTTAATAATACTGCCATTAATCCTGGATGTGAAATAAAACGAAAAAAAGTCTACATTATGTAGAGCGTGTTGAAAATTAACAAATAATGATTATTTTTGGCGACTGTTATAACGTGACCATCCGATGTGACCTTCAGGCCGCAGCATCGGGAGATCTGAAAATATAGTCAAACAATTGAATGCATGAAATCTCGCTGCTTGGCAAAATGTATTATTAGAGACCTTGACGTGGGGACATTCGAACTCCGAGATGAAATTGCCCTCTTTCGAAAAGACCGCAACGTGGAAGCGATTGCCGTGCGAGTCGCCGATCAAAATATCACCCTCGTCGCTCAAATCGATTCCACTTGGAAAGTTTGTCATGTCTTCCGATCCGATTCGTCTCAAATACTGTCCTTGTTCGTTGAAAACAACGACGCAGTGGCCCTTAAAATCGCACACGTAAAATTCGTTTCCTGCAAATGCGTGTCTCGATTCAGAGCTGAAAATGTCGACAATGGCAATGGTGTATAGCTACCGTTGATGGCGATGTCACTTGGTTCGCGCATGTAATCGCTGCAGTCGAACCACTGGATAATCGTTCCAGTGTCGACGCTGATGACGAAGACTGTCGGGTTGACGCTATCGACCAGGACGACATGGTCTTGGTTCGTAACGGCGAGGCCGGCGACGATATCGATGAATCGAATCGTGATCTTCTTCACAAAGTGACCTTTCCTCGTGTATACTTGCATCCTCGATCTCTCGTTTCCCCGGTCGCAAACGACAAAGTGGCCATTCTTCTTGATCACGGCAACTTTTCTTGGACACCACAACTGGCCTTCTTCTTTGCCCGCAATGCCAAAATGGAACTTGTACGTGCTGTGCTTGTCGAACACCTTTAACAGGGCAAAATCGATCATCCGTCGGTTAATCTCGAGCCGAGTTCAATCGAGCAATAAATCTAAAAGCCTGGATTCTAAGAACCTGGATTCTGTGGTTGTTGGTGTCGGCAACTACAATGTCTTCGTTGATACCTAACAATAGAAAAAAGATGATTTTAGAAAAATCCTTTACATCGCCTTTACGCGATGACCATAAGAGAACTAACCTAGACAAAAGCCATGAGGGGAATTGAACTGATTTTCATCATTGCCGAGATGACCGAACTTGCATCGTATTTGCATCGGTGCACATTTCCGGTGCGTCGATAGTAAATTCGCTAAATCTTCCATCTCGTTTATTTGAGGAAATACGTTGCCCCCAAAAATGCTTGGCCCAAAATCCTCGCCGGAGTTATCTATATATAAGACGTAAGAAAAAATTTGACTTTTATCAAAGCAAACATGAAATCGAGAAACATATGAATCGGACTGCACCTTTAACGAGTTTACTCAAATTCTTCAAGTTGAATTTCCGTGCGTTCGCGTCAATTGGCAATGCGGGCATCGGAGGATCGATGTAAGATGATTCACTGGAAGATCGTACGGAATCCGAACTGATGGAATTTGGAAAGCCCATGGAAGCAGCGGACGACACGTTCGGGTACTCGTTCTCGTCGGCTTGCGGGTTCTCCTGGACAATGTAACATTTGCCAAAAGTCTCCTGGAATTCGCGGAAAGATTGATATGGATTAAATCATGAGCATATATTTATGGCGAATGGCATATATACTTTTACAGCTTTTTCAAACGAGTTATGGTCCGTCTTGAACTGTATGGAAAAAACGGTGTTTTGACTTTCAGGATTTTCGATGAAATTGACCAACTGCCTCCTGACGATGCGGCAAAGTGACATGATCTCGACAGAGCTGCCACCCATCAGAAGTTTGTTCGTAAAGTCGCACGCGCGTTTCATCTTCTCGATCATCTTCTCGGCGCTGAAAAGAAATAATGCATCTTCTCGTTATTGTTAAAATTCGCCGAATAGACGTATCGTACTATATGCCGCGCAGTAGCTTCCAAACCTTTTCAAATCGTTCGCGAGTCGACATGTCTGCTCGGAAAACAACTTTTCCAGATTTTCCCAAGCGCCATTGTAAACCTTTTCCAAAATCGTCATATAAATCTGGAACGTCTCGGTAATTACATCTTTCGTTTTGTCCCGGCAGATATGAAGCTCGTCAAGGGCATTTTTCAACGTCGACGAGATTTCTTTGCAATCCTCGATCTTGCGCTCGCTCTCGACGATGAGTTTCACGAGATCGCCTTCCCCGATCGCCTTCCCCGCGTTTGACAATTTTTCGCAACTGTGATTCGGCGCTTTGTGCTCTTCCAGTAAACATTTGTTACAAATCGATGCCTAAAAATGGCCAAATTTTCGTAGGTATTCGTTCGAGTTGCAAATAATATATATAAGTGTGATATATGATATATGATATTATATACCTTGCACGTGTAGCAGTAATATTTCACGTTTTCGGAAGGATGGATTTCGCAAGAAACAATTTCGCGAGTGTTTATCGCCTCGTCGGACTTTTTCAGCTCCTCGAAATCAAAGAATTTGTGATTGTCGAAACATCTCATGTACCGATGCACGACGTTGCAGTTGACACAAAGGAAATCGACGCAGTCCGAGCACAAAGCCACAGCTTTGTTCTTGCACTTGCAGGAAGTGCAAAGCAACGAGGTATTTCCCGAAGTTTCTTCGTCCGCGCTGAAATTCATAGCGGCCATACTGATTTTTAACAACTATTTTCGAAGAGTTGGTTCGTTACGGAAGAAAAATATGAAAATCGAGGATTTAAACGTCGGGACTCGGGGGAGAGAGCGACTTTGATCGTCAGTGACATCTGCAAGAAGAAAAATCAATTAAACCGCGACCAAAGAACTTTGGCGCGCGCGCGCGCGCGCGTCACGGGAAGTATAATACCATATTATAATAATTCCCCCGCATTCATTCCGAGTTTCTTATTTATATCTTAAAAGGGCGTGTAAATCAATCAAACAATGTTATAAATCGATTTGTTGTTTTCATTGTGCAAAAAAAAAAAAATTTATTTCAACAAGATTTGAAATATCACGCGCGATTGGTTATTCCGGTAGATCTGCTCTGCTGTAAAGTTCAAGTTTTTCGCTCTCCGATGGTAACGCTGCATGTCGTCGTCGTCGTCGTAATTGCGCGCCTTGATTGCGCCGCAGTATTCAGCAGTATTCACCTCGAGCGAGAGTTTTTTTTCCCCTATTCTTCGCCCGCTGGGCCTCTCTCAGCTCGGCAAGTAAACAAAAAATATGTCGATTCGCGCTGCAGCCCATTTTGTCATGCAAAATGGTCGACTCCTGGTGCGCTCGATTAGGAACAACAACGAGTTTCGCTGCATTAGCAATTACTCCAACGGTCAAATCAACAAAATACACGTTGTTCAATTAGGTAAGTAATTGTCATTCGTGTCGTCATTCTACGAAAAGTAAATGAAAAAAACATATCGTCTTTGAGATAAAAGAAGCGCGCCAGCAACTGAATTGGTTTGACAGGAAAGCCTCAGGTGAAGCAACCTCAGGCTAATCGGCCAAACTCGGTACCCGGCAAACACCTCAGTTACTTGGGAGCCCAGGCTCGTCGCTTGTTCGTCGATAATGTCCTCAAAAGGGTCACCAACACGCTCGCATCGGACCTGAGTCGTCGAGCGGCTCGCCAACTATTATTTGGAAATTCGCAACCGTTCTTCGCGCTCGTCGGAGTGTCCTTGGCATCTGGAACCGGAATTCTGACCAAGGAAGATGAACTGGAGGGCGTTTGCTGGGAAATTCGAGTAATTTTCCATCCATCGCTAAGAGAATGCGACGAATGTATTTCTCAGATTTGTCAATTATTGCATGCGCCGTATCTTCTTCCTTCAGAAAGCCGTGCACAGGGTCCAATGGAACAAGCCCCGAAACGACAGAAACTACGAAACGATGGGATTGGCCGGCGATCTTCCGGATCGCCGGATTGGCCTGAAAGATTTTGTCATCGGTCCGCTCCTGGCCAAAGGCAGCTCCGCCGTGGTATACGCGACTCGATTCAAGACTGCGAGCGAAAGGGAAAATTGCCCGGAGCCAGCGATCGCGGATGCCGAGGACTCGAGCGCTTACCCCCTCGCTATCAAAATGATGTTCAATTACCATGCAGAGTCCAACGCAATGTCCATCCTCAAAGCGATGCACCGAGAAACCGTTCCCGCGAGGGAACGCTTCCGAAACGAGGAGCTCGGAGAGTGGGAGCAGCGAATGGCCAAGGACGTGAAAACTCTGCCTCCCCATCCCAACGTCGTCGCGATGTACTCCGTTTTCGCCGACACGGTTCCGGCATTGCCCGAGTCTCTGAGAGTTTTTCCCGATGCTTTGCCCGCAAGACTGAATCCCACTGGTTCCGGGAGAAACATGAGTCTTTTCCTGCTGATGAAAAGGTTTACTTTTCCTGCTCCCCTCATTTCCGCTCGAGTTTCAACGAAAAAGTAACCCATCTTCTTGTTTCTTCATACGTTTCCAGATACGATATCACTCTCAAGAATTTTCTCGAAAACAAGGAAATTAATATAAGAGAGTCCGTTTTACTGTTCGCTCAGTTGCTCGAAGGCATCGCCCACGTGAATTTCCATGCCGTAGCCCACAGGTAAATGAACCGACAATTTGCCCTTTCGCCCACCAGAGTATATCTAATGTACGAATTATTTTTTGCAGAGACTTGAAGAGCGACAACATTCTGCTCGACCTTACCGAGGAATCCGATAATTGTCCGTCTTTGGTAATAACCGATTTTGGCTGTTGCCTGGCGGATAAATCCCATGGTTTATATCTTCCTTACAATTCGCACGACGTCGACAAGGGCGGAAACGCCGCATTGATGGCCCCGGAAGTCATCAATGCCGAACCTGGTTCCTTCGCGAGCATCGACTACACAAAGTCCGACCTCTGGACCGCTGGTACCATAGCCTATGAAATTTTTGGGATGAAAAATCCGTTTTACGGGGAGGAAAAAAAGAAGGTATCCAGCGGCGGCAGCGGCCCAAAGAATTACGATTACTCCGAGAACGATTTACCGTCTCTCCCCGACAGCGTTCCTTCCATCGTATCAGCTCTCGTGAGAAATATTCTTAGTCAAAACTTGTACAAGGTAACTTTTTTTCTCATTCTCATTTCGACATTTCTTTTTCCGCCAAATCATGTAATATGCTGCTTACTAATGTCTCATTGGGAATATTCGTTTTGCAGCGTTTGAGCGCACAAATGGCAGCGACTGTTGTGCAGCTCCATCTCTGGGCACCGAATTCCTGGTTCCAAAAAGACGGGAAAATCCCGCCGAGCAATGAAGTAGATCAATATACGTTTATTCGCTTACAAAGAATACTAGGATCGAATTGTTGATTGAAATGGAAATCTTGTTGCAGATAATGCAGTGGCTATTGTGCCTGACGACAAAAGTGCTGTGCGAAGGTCGTGCGGTAGAGCTGAATATTTCGGAAAGCACGTTCGCGAGCGAGGAACCGACCCGGAAAAGGCAGTTGTTTCAGCGCAGTCTCTCGACCAGCTCTTGCGGCCGGCGCACCATGCCCGAATATCAACTGATAGCGAGTTTCCTTAGTCGAGTTAGTCTTGGAAGTGTCAGAGATGGCCTCGAGTGGATTCAGGCAAATGGAAACAACTGACGAAATCGAACGAACGAAAGCTTTTGTAGATCCCTTTACAAGCGCGGCAATCGAAACGTCTGTGAGATTTTTTTCAATTGGCGAAATTTATTTTTGATATTTTAAGGCGGCGTCTTTCCAAAGTCGTCGATTTTGCAATAAAAGGAAAATCAGGAATGGATTGTTTAATTTGAGTACTATTGAAAAGTCGACAAATTAATTTCCGAAATCGACGTTTTATAAATGATGAAAAATGTACAGGATTGTTTTTTGTAGAACATAATGATTCGAGTATGTACTTTGTCATTATTATTAAGAAATTAAATGTTTGCTTGGTTTGCAATTATTGCGTCGATGTTTGAGTAGTCCGATTCGAGTCAGCTTCAAAAGTGTATAATATAAAAATATGTTTGTTGATTATCGATTGTGAAAATTTTGTTTAAATCAAGTCTGTAAATAGAACTTGAACCGCTTGTTTTCATTGAGCCGTTTGCATTTTTCTTCTCATCTCTCGTGGATTTAAAGGTTTTGCAACCGCTTGCATTTTCAGTATAATGTTTTCCAAATGCAATTGTTTCATTTGCGCCAAGTCTTTGAGGAAAATCTTGTACTCCTCGAAACAAAGCGCCCGCTTGCGGAACTTGAAGAAACAAATGCCGGTATCGGTTGTCGTAAGTTTTGCCATATCTAAAATGCCTGCCGATTTCATCCAATTATCGCTTTGGGACAAGGGCAAAAGATGCGCGTTCTGAGAATCGGATGTTGGGTCCAATCGGCAATAAGCTGGGATGACAATTTATTATTCGAATATGACAAGTAAAAATATAATGCTTATCCTGTATCCAAAGCGTACCGTTGAATACTTCTTCCAACGGAACAAGATTCGATGTTTCGTCAACGTTATTTGACAAATTGTAACGATGCATTTTTTTCCACTGAAAATTTGGTATTTTCGATATTTATATCGCTGTTTATTACGAATCGTCTTTCTTTTTTTTTTATACGCAGCTGTATTCGGCATCAACGCGTTTATAGCCGTTTGTTTTTTCTCATATTGAATTTGTCGGACTTGTTTCTTTCTCTTCATATAATTATCTAACTTGAAGAAAAAAAAAAGGACCGAATCTCATAAACAGAATACTTGTATTAGTTGTATCGAGTGAACGCGACACGACTAATGAAAACTTTATTCTTCTTTTTGTCACTGGTTACATGAAACCATCTTTTTTTATCTTAAAAATTTTTCATCTCGCAACAAAGCGTAGGCTTAAAATAGATTGCAATTTGTAACAAAATCGTGCGCACTGTTGTAATCCAAAATGCAATCCTTCACGTTCTTCAATCCGTCGATTGCACCTTTGTGTATCTTACTTTTCGGCTTCTTGTACCTAGCTCCGTTAATCATTTGCATCAGCAAGTAGTGCAGCCACAGAACATTGGTATATGGCTCAAACCGTTTCCAGTCGTTTCTGCAATTTGTTTCCCAAAATCAGTGCCTTTTTCTCAAGGAAGGGGGTCAAGGGAGATTCAAGAGGGAGAAAAAACACGCTTACCCAGTCTTGGCACGCATCAATCGGTAAATTTCAAACTGGTACTCTCCTTGAGCCGTGAACAAAGTCGGGTCCACCGACAAATCATTGAAGATGCAACAACCCAGGTACCACATTCGGGACAAGGTATAGTCGATAATACAAACCTGTGAAAGAGAAAAGAGATGGTTAAAATGGTTTATTGTGCAAAAATGTAGTAGATGAGGAGAATATTGCTCGGCCGAAATATTACTTTGACGCCATTGGTCGGAATCGCAAATTCTTCGCCGCTAATTTTGTAATCGACTTTAGTCTCGTTCGTTCGAGAAACGAGAACGTTACCCCAGTGAAGGTCTCTATGCTCAAACTCGAGCGATCGCTCTCCCACCGCAAGTGCAGACGCAGTCTGGAAAGAATGATGATCATTAAAATAAACGAAAGGCGGCCGAGAGAATTGTTTTCTACGTTTACTTGATTGAAAATGGCACGAGCTTCCAAGGCGTTGTCGAAGACGAAAGACTCGAAATCTTGCCCGCCATAGCCCGTCTCCAAGGCAATGTACAGCTGCTCCTCGTCAAACATCGCCGGACTCTCGTTTTCCGACTCTTTTTCCTCGTTGTAGTCATTCCACAGTTTTATCAAGGTCTTGGGATACTTGCCAATGATGCATTTCACGTTCTTTACTTGGCTAAAACAGTCGGTGCTGCTGGTCGCATTGGTCCTGAGGTTATGCAATTCTCTAAAAATTAATTCGACAACGATTACTTTCTATCCATTTGTTGCTAACGCTTCTTGGCTCTCACTTTGCTATAACGATTTCCGATAAAACTTCGTGAAACTTCTTCTGCGGCTCGCCATTAACGGTACGCTCACCCTCCACCGGAATGATTTTTATCACGGTTTTATCGTGCTTATCCCCGTGGAGGAAAACCTCGCCGTACAGGCCCTCCCCGATTTTCCGACATTTTTGTAAATATCTGTAAAAGAATGCCATTAGGAGACGAAAGAAGAGCGAGAGAGCGAGAGAAAACTTACGCTTCCGGGTAGGATTTTCGGAAGGGAATATAGCCGTCCTGATTGTTGCACTTTTGCAGCACTATATCTCTCAGGGACAAAGTGATTTCCGGCGAAAGGCTGTTTGTTACTCCGTGTATAGTGGAACCTCGAGGAACAGCTGAAACATAATATACACGATGAAGAACATGGTTGTCGAAAGAGAGAATCGCGTTGTTAACGGAACTGACAATGCAACGTTGATCTTTTGCGGGCGAATCTGACGGACACTCTAGGCTGTATTCCGTGAGCTTGCAAGAACTCGACGTCTTCTTTGTAATCGAAATTCTTGCCGTCGGGTACAACGCGGAATGAAGAGTTGCCAGGACTCGTCGCCTTAAGAGAAACCGATCCGTTACTTTTGCTGGCGATCGACGAGTTTTCCTTTCTGCTTCGATTCAGCGACAAAGTCGTCGCAGCTGGAAATAAAGAAACGCGTTAGAAATTTGGTAAATTCGAGGAAATGCGGGGGGCACAAGTCAACCTGTGTTTTGCATCGACGGAATCGACAACGATCTTGCCCATTGTTTCGCTGGCGAGTTCATCGAGCGTTCCGCGTCCGTTCCGCGTCCGGAATACTTTTCCAAACTCCTCGCATCCTTCTTTGAAAGCATAGACGACGGCAAGTCCCATTTTACATGCTTTTTTCGTTTCGTGATCATGGCGAAATCCGGAATTCTCGACAGCAGCACGAAAGAATCGACCTTGGTTTCATCAAGACTACCGTTTCCCAGCGAAGACTTGCTTCCGCTCTTCTTTGCCGGGGAAGTTGTCAACGGACTGTTGGAAAACGAAGTTGAGAGTCCGTTTATATTTCCGGGGCGCGATTCTTTTCTTTTCCTCGCCGATGTCACTTCATCTTCTTCGTCTTCTTCTGTCCCATCGGTCTCGATGCCGAGGCCGTACAATTCTCGACTCTTCAACCTCCAACTTTTCTTATTCTCGTAGCCTTTGTAACTAGGAAAAGAAGCGTTGAGAACATTCATCGGCACCTGCACCATCGGCGATTCTTTCTGGCTTTTTCTCATCGCCGAGCTCGAGATATTCTCCGAGTCTTGCAAGGAGTCGCCGCCGAATGAATTACCCCTGCTGCTGATGCTGCTGCTGCCGAGTCCCAATGCTCCCAGGAGATGGTGCTTCCTTCGATTGTTCTCGTCATCGTTTTCGAGCCTACTATCCACGTTCGCGGAGACGTCTTTCGCCATCGAGCTTATCGACGATTCAATTGCCTTCATATTCGAGTCCTCGTTGCGTTGGAAACTTTCATTCATATCCAACTCGTTCATGAATTTCTTCAAAGACGAGCAACGGTTGGCGATGGACCCTCCCAACTTGTTCTTCAATGGGGTGCTGCAAGCCCAAGTTTGAAGGCCTTTGGCATTTTTCTCGGCATTCAGCCGAGTCAAATTAATGGTCAAGTTTTTGAGGACGTCGTCGCTTCTTTCTACCGTGCTGCTGCTTTCATATACGTTCCAAGTACTTGGTAAAATGGAAGATTCTACGAGTGATGCGTCCTCACTGTTTATGGAAGACAAATTATTCTTGGGAAGACTGTTGATAGGAGCATTGATCGGAGGCAGAGGAGCTTCTAAGCTTCTCTTTTCCACAACTGCCTCTTTCTCCAATCTTTTTTGCAACACCACAAAGCACGGCTTCAGTTTGTACTTGTTCGTTAAAAGAGAAGCGTACTTGGAAACATTCAAGGATTTCCCAATCTTCTCCGCGCTCTTGCGCGACTCTTCTCCGCTGCTCCTTGGATTTTCCTCCCCACTCGGCCGCTTGGATGAAGAGGCGCCATGGCGGCTTTGATTCTTTCGTATGAATTTCTTGGAGAAAAGTAGCTTTTCGGGGAGCAAAGTGCGTAGAATTTTCTTGCTCGAGTTCGAACTGGAATTCAAGGATTCGAGTTTTGGGCTCCGCTCCAACTTCTGCTTCTTGGCCAGGCTCTTAGTCTCTTCACTTTTCAATCTTTTCGAATCGCCTATTTTTACATTCGATGCATTCGTTTTCTTTTTCTTCTGCTTCTTCGAATGAAAATTCCTTGGTCTTGAGTCGTTAAAAATATCTTGGTTTTTTTCGTCCGCTTCTCGTCCGCTTTGCCTTTTTTCCTCCGGACTCGTCGACGGCAATTGCCTGCGAAAATTATTGCCCACGTCAAATTATTCGTTTCCAAATTATGCGTACTGCTGAATAATTAAATAGAACTTACCGTTTTTTGATCTTGTCAAAGGTGGAATCAAAATCGTCCGAAGTGTAGTGCAAAGTTTGGTCAAAATTGTTGCTCCCATAGAAGCTCGTCGGTGAATTTCCCAAGTTTTTCACAGTGCGCAGCTTTGCGAGCCTTTCGGGCTTTATATCTAAATAAATTTTTCCTTTTTTCTTCCCGTAAGTTTTGACAATACTTGGCTTCTTCAAATGCACCAACCATTCCGACGAATTTAAACCGTTTTCTTGTACTTTGTCGCTTTTTCTTTTACTTTTTTTCGAACTCGACTTTTCTCCGTCGAGCCTCGAATTACTCCTCTTTCGCCTTACCGCATTTTTCGCCGTATTTTTCATTTCTCGGAAAATGTGCTCCGGATTCGCGCTTATTTTCGCTATGGGTCGGATGTCGGTTGCATATACGCAACTTTTCCGCGGCTAAAAAAAAACTCAAAAAACTCGCCCGGAATCGAGTTGAAATGGGAAAAAGACAACTGTAATTAGCATTTATCAAATGTTTTTCTACCGTTATCTCTCATGCCTATACTCAAACCACACTTTTTTTCTCTTTATGCTTTCGATTGAAAACACAATGTACAAAATGTGTTCTCTCTCTCTCGGCTGCTCTCGGCTCTGGGCCACTCTGGTTACAGCTCTCTCTTTCTTTCGCTTGCGGGGATAGGTGGCGTTGCTGCGTCCGTCCGTCCGGTTCGGTTGGTTGGTGGTGTGGTGCGCGCGCGGTCGGTCGGTACTCGGTAGTAGGTAAGAGGGACCAAGTTGTTGGCCAAGTTCTGTACAACTCTCTCTGTCATGCTGTCAATTGTCAAAACACGTGAAAACAATGGCCGGATCTGCGTTGAGACGTCTCATGGCTGAGTACAAACGTAAGGAAAATTTAATTCGACAGCTGTTTAGAAATTGCGTGCATTTACCCGAAGAAACGCGCGTAATATCGTAATCTTATTTTCAAATGTCGACGGTTTTAATGCGAATGGAACGACCCATTTGCAGAGCTAACCTTAAACCCACCCGAGGGCATCATCGCAGGCCCGATAAACGAGGAAAATTTTTTCGAATGGGAAGCACTCATCACGTACGTAACACGTGCGGAGGAGAAAAAGCAACTTTTCAACTCTTTCTGACAAGATTTTGCTGGCATTACAGAGGACCAGAGGGAACATGTTTCGAAGGCGGAGTATTTCCAGCAAAACTCATATTTCCACCGGATTATCCATTGAGTCCGCCAAAAATGCAGTTCACTTGCGAGATATTCCACCCTAACAGTAGGTTATCGAAGAATACGCCAAATTGGAATAAAGAGGAAAATTTGCTTACAGTATACGCGGATGGCAGGGTATGTATAAGCATACTGCACGCACCCGGTGACGACCCAATGGGCTACGAGAGCAGCGCGGAAAGGTGGAGCCCCGTGCAGAGCGTGGAAAAAATTTTGCTCAGCGTAGTTAGCATGCTCGCCGAGCCGAATGACGAAAGCGGAGCCAACGTGGACGCGGCGAAAATGTGGCGAGAAGACCGAGCGGAATTCGAGAGGATCGCTCAAAAATTAGTACGAAAGACGCTTGGGATACCGGCCTAGAGAAACGCTTGTTTTTCTCTTCAAAATTGAAGCACGCGAATGGCGTGGAATTTTTACTCATAATCAATAAATCCCCTGATATTTTTATCGAAAAAAAGCACAATTTATTGCTTTCACTCTATTTGAAAATGTTGCAGATCATTCATCAAGATGAATAGAACACGTTAATCTTATCAGTTTGATATTACCTTTTCTTCCTCGACTATGATCGTACAACTTTTCAGATCAGATTAATTATGTCAAAAGTTTCATAAGAGAGGATATTTGCAGCGGCAAGTAGTTATTCCGCGTAGTTAGTCGCTTGCAGTCGAGAAAGAATGAGATAAAAATGTCACTGCATTTTTCTTTTAACGGTAAAATGAAGTGTTATTAAAAATTCATGCAAAGTCTTTGACATATCTGGGAAATCGGCGACGAGGAGGAGCTCCTAAAACACGTTCCGAATGGTGATCGTTTGAAAAAGCCCAGCGGCTTGCCTCGCGAGCTTTACAGCATTATGCGTCTTTGCTGGGCCCCGAGGAGCCAAGACAGGCCAAGTTTTTCGCAGCTTCTGCCAATTCCAGAGGCAATGTACAAGTCGAAACAAGTCAATTCCGATGGCACGAACAATCCTTGTTATTTGCTGCTTGTTATGACCGAAAATTCATGAGAGACGCGTACTAGAAGAAACGCTATTGGTATATTAAAATATTTTTATTGAAAATGCACACGAACGCGCGAAAAAACGTACGAGTAAAAATATTCATTTGCTTGCAGTTGTATCTTGGACAAATGCATACGAGTATAAATTATTAATGTAATATGTACGACTCGAATCATGAAAATAATAATAATATTAGTTACAGTCGGGACTGCAGAGCGATATTTGACGGTTAAACCGACGCGTATCGCGTTACTTTCTTCATGATGAATCGCCAATTACCGCGAACAACGAAATACGTATACTTGGTAACGGCTGCTTGAGGGGTGTTTTTTTTTTTTTTTTTTTTTTCCCCCCCCCCCCCGCCCCTAATACCTTATTTTTCCCTTCCCCGAAGACTTTTGCTTCGCTTTCCTTTTGTTAAATCCCTTGATT
>JABFQM010001629.1:0-19751 GCA_022816865.1 Zelostemma sp. ZL-2020
TTTCATTCAAATATTTATTTGGTTATTAAAAAACGGCATACAAAAGTTTTTTCGGTGCCAATATTTCTATTTCAACTATGATTAAAAATTTGGAAAAAATTCAGGATATATTCTAGTACTTATAGAATATCCCTGAATTTTTTAAACTTTTTAAAACAATTATTTCACAACAATATCTGAGTGTGAATTAAAAAACAATTATTTTTAATTTTATTTTTCCATTGAAATCATTATTCCAAATAGGAAAAAAATTTTGAAAAAAATTTGAGAACAGTTTTCAGTGTTTGAGTAACATTCTCAAATTTTTTCAGATTTTTAAAACAATTTTTTCATAGCAAAATACATTTGTTAATTAAAGAACAATTTTTCAAAATTTTTTTTTAGTGTCTATCTCTATTTTAACGATGGATAAAAATTTGGAAAAAATAAGGGGTGTATTTTAGTACTCGAAGAATATTTCTGAATTTTTTCAGAATTTTAAAACAATTGTTTCATACCAAAATTTATTTGTCAATTTAAAAACGGTATTCAAAAGTTTTTCCGGTGCCGATATTTTTATTTCAACCATGATTAAAAATTTGGAAAAAATGGAGGGTGTGTTCTAGTACCTTGGGAACATCCCTGAATTTTTTCAGATTTTTCAAACAATTTTCCGCAGTAAAAATTGAAAAACAATAGTTAAAAATGTTCAATTCATTAGTTTACTTGATTACTCGATTAAAAAAAATAAATTTCAACATTTCGATTGAAAAAACCTTCAAACTTCGATCAATTCACTCGTTTCTCCACTTTTCAACGACAATAATAACCAAAGAAACAAACGAAAAAAGGAAAAAAATTCGGGAAAAACGCATCGCAAAGTGAGCGCGAGCATGAAGCGCTCGACTCTCGAGATGTCTGCGTTCCTGTTCCCTCGGAGTTCATTGGTTTCATTGGTACGTTTTCACGCTACTCCACGATGCAACGGATTGAATGGAACTCTCACGTGACCTATAAACACATTCCCCGCGTCGTCCGTAACTCTCAAAAGCCTACTCCTCCGTCATGATCTCCCGTTCATACGCCGGCTCTATTCGATCGACAAAAGTGTTTTGCGACAAACGATTAGACACTCGCATTCGAAATATTCACTTTGAGTAGTAGAACAGCCCGCGGAAAAATTGAATAGAAACGCAATTCTTTCTCTCGGCCTCTGGAGCGCTTTTGGAACAGGCTTCTATAAGCGTCTTCTGTAAAACGCGCTCTCATTGGTCGCCCCCAATTCCCATCAATTAATACCGCCAAAAAATCAAAATCAATTAACCATTGACTTCCTGGCAAATTCGGAAACGTAATTAACGCGTTTCCCGATTTTCCGGGGCCAGAAAAATTAATTAATTTAAATCCGAATTGTTACCGCGGCTGGTAAACATCGCATTCAGCGCCACCTGCAAGTCCGTGGCCGAAATCTTGACAATACGAAGTCAGTAAATATTTTCCTCTCGGATTTCGGGCAATTCCAAGTATTGTTTACTCGCGAATCGTGGGGATTAACCTCGACCGCGAATTTTTCGTGGAAAAAGTGGGTATTTTTGGGGGGCAAGGGGGAAACAGGGAACGGGCTTAATTCGTGAAGGTTTTTTTTTCGTCAGGGTTGAGATGCCGTCCACGTGTGGCGATGCGATGGAAACAATTGGTATGAAAAAATCGATGTGACGAGGGGAAAATTTACCTTTTGGGTATGGTTTTTAGCGCCGAATTCGCAGTCTTTGGGGGATGGGATTTCGAGTACCGACAGCGTTGGCACGCACAGTGACGTTTCTTTGCATACGATTGTTACTGGAAGACCGCGAATGGACGTCGCGTGCGTTCTGGATTTACAACAACCGGAACATCTCGCGCAACGGAAAAAAGCGTTTGAGGAAATTCGACAGGCCTGCAATTTAGTCAATGCTTCCATGCACCATATTCAAGTATGGATTTGGGTTTTCTGATGCTGCGCTTTTGTTTATGGCGGTTTTGAAGGGATAACCTTTTTTTTTCTAGAAAGTTGTTGATGGAATATTCTGGAAAAAATTGATGACGTGTTTCGGTAGCTTGTTATCATCCCTGAATTTTTTCGGATTTTTAAATTGAATTTTAACATGCGAAAAAAATTGGAACTGTTTTTTTGTTAATTAACAAATGGATTTTGGTGAGAAATAATTGTTTTAAACATCTGAAAATTATTTATAACGTCGATTAGGAGCTATTTATCATTCGTGAATTTTTGCAGATTTTTGAATTGAATTGTTACTGGCGAAAAAAATTTTAACTGTTTTTTTGGTAAGCAACAAATTCATTTTGGTATGAAATAATTGTTTGAGAAATCTGAAAATTATTTATAACGTGGATTAAAGGCTAATAATTATTTATGAATTTTTACAGATTTTTAAATTGAATTTTTACTAGCGAAAAAAATTTTAACTGTTTTTTTGGTAATCAACAAATTCATTTTGGTATGAAATTATTGTTTTAAAAATTTGAAAAAATTCAGGGACGTTAGTGAGGTTTTGAAATATACTTGTGGTTTTTTTCGAAATTTTTTGAATATTTGGAGTAGAGATTTCGATATATAAACAAAATTTGAAATTTTTTAAAATTATTAACTTGTGAATATTGTTGTGAAATAATTGTTCAGAAAATCTGAAATAATTCAGGAACATTCTTCAGGTACTGGAATATGCTATAAATTTTTTTGAGATTTCTATCCATTGTTATAATGGGCATTTCAGCAATAGAAAAAATTTTTTCCAATGTTTTTTAATAAAAAAATGAATTTTGCAATGAAATTATTGTTTTAAAAATCTGAAAAAATGCAGGGACATTCTTTGAGTACTAAAATATGCTATACATTTTTTTCGAATTTTTATTCATTGTTTTAATGAGCATTTCAGCAATATAAATAATTTTTTCCCAAAGTGTTTTAATTAACAAATAAATTTTGTTATGAAATAATTGTTAAAAAAATCTAAAAAAATTCAGGAATATTCTTTGAGTACTAACATATACCCTGAATTTTTTCCAAATTTTTATTAATAGTTTAAACAGAGATATCAACACTGAAAAAACTTTTGTACACTGTTTTTTAATTGACAAATAGATTTTGGTATGAAATAATTGTTTTACAAATCTGAAAAAATTCAGGGATATTTTTTGAGTACCGAAATATACCTTAAATTTTTTCCAAATTTTTATCCATAGTGAAAATAGAGATATTGACACCTAAAAAATTTGTTAAAAATCGTTCTTTAATTAACAAATGAATATTGCTATGAAAAAATAGTTTTAAAAATCTGAAAAAATTCAAGAATGTTACTCAAACACCAAACACTGCTCTCAATTTTTTTCAAAATTTTATTCCCACCTGGAACAAAGATATAAATAAAAAACCAAAATAAAAAATAATAGTTCTCTAATTCACCCTCAGATATTGTTGCTAAAAATGGTTCAAAAAATCCAAAAAAATTGAGGGATGTTCCTCAAGTACCAGAACATCCCCTCAATTTTTTTCCAAATTTACAAAACAATAGAACAACCGCATTACCCGATTATCCCATCTAATTCCGTTCCTCGATTCAAAAAGCCGAAAACAACAACAATTGTTGCAGTTCGAGAAACTCGATTTCGGCGAAACGAACGTCCTGGACACGTTCTACAACGCCGACGTCGCGGTCATCGACTTGAGCGTTCAACTGCAACAATCAGCGCTATTTTACCACTTGGGCGTCAGAGAAAGTTTCGGCATGAAAGAAAACATTCTCCTCCACAACGACATGGACACGGACGCCACTCTCCGACTAAAAGTAACGAAAAAAAACCCGATTACGCCTTATCAGCGCTAACACATGCCGTCACCCTCCAAATATAAACCATTACCTCAACTCCTCCGCAACTTCAACTCATTCAAAGCTCAATCGTTGAGAAAAGCGTCGATTCCGGAATATTGTTTTCAGTTGTCCTGCGGGAGCTACACGTTCGTGTCGTACAGAGTCATGGATTGCGGGACTTGCGTTTCGACGAGTCCCGCGGCAAGTAGGGTCACCGGAGAAGGGGTCATGGACCCGAAACAGCATCTGACCTTGAAACTCAAAAAGCTGTTCCAGAACGTCGAGGTCCAATCGAAGTACGCATAAAAGCGTCGCGTTTTTTCGCATTTCTCGCGAATTAAGTCTGACGTTCGTTTTTTTTATCTCAGAGCTCATATGAAGGAAAAGTTTCTGGCGGATTTGAGAAAAGCTCGGGAAACTCTGACGGGGGATGAGCTCTCGCAAGCGCTGACGAACATGAGGAAAAGACTCGACGACCCTAACGTTCTTTCCGGGGAAGTCATTTTAAACGTCTTGTTTTCCTTCCGCGAAATTCAAGTAAGAGCAACAATTATCACGTCCATTCGACGTCCAAATAACGTCCATATCACGTCGATTTCACGTTCCTGCAACGTCGATTTAACGTTCATGTAACGTTTTTATAGCCTTTGAATGACGTCGGTATGACGTTCAAATAATGTCTATTCAACGTTTGAATAACGTTTATATCACGTCGATTTAACGTTCCTGCAACGTCGATTTAACGTTCATGTAACGTTTTTACAGCCTTTGAATGACGTTGATATAACGTTGAAACGACGTTCAAATCATGTCTAATCAACGTTTGAATAACGTCGATTTAACGTTCCTGCAACGTTGATTCAACGTTTATGTAACGTTATTATAGCCTTTGAATGACGTTGATATAACGTTGAAATGACGTCGATATGACGTTCAAATCACGTCTATGCAACGTTTGAATAACGTTTTCATCACGTTGATTTAACGTTCCTCCAACGTTGATTCAACGTTTATGTAACGTCGATTTAACGTCCATATAACGTTGATTCAACGTTCACGTAACGTCGATATGACGTTCTTGTAAAATTTATGACAAGTTTATGGAACGTCGATATAACGTTCAGATAACGTATATTTAACGTTCATGTAACGTCGATTCAACGTTCATGTAACGTTTTTATAGCCTTCGAATAACGTTGAAATGACGTCGATATAACGTTATTTAACGTCGATTTAACGTTCTTGCAACGACGATTTGAAGTTTATGTAACGTCGATTTAACGTTTATATGACGTCGATTCAACGTTTATATGACGTCTAAATAAGGTAGATGGCAATAAAGAAACGAAAAATGTATCTTAACAGAATTACGACGCAATGGTCCAACTGGTCGAAGATTTGCGAACTTTGCCGAACCACAAAAACTCGTTAAACACGACCGCGATCGTTCATTTGTACGGCTTCGCATTGAACCGAAGGAAACGAGAAGGCGATCGCGAGCGGGCCTTAGAAGTGATAGAAAACGCCCTGGAAAAGAAGGAAAACCACGTCCCCGACATGCTCTGTCTCTGCGGGCGAATATACAAAGACAAATTCGTCGAGAGCCAGCACACGGACCAAGAAAGCCTGAAAAGCGCGATCCATTGGTACAGAAAAGGATTCGAGGTACCTAATAAACGATTCCGTAACATTAACATTACTTCATTATACCAAAGTTTTTCCTCCATAACAAAAACGAACCCGTCGACGGAAAAGACGTTTAGGTAAATTGAATCACTGATTTTCGCGCGTTTTTTGGAGGAATCGGGGATGAAATGCAATCGGGATTTTTGGTAGGTGCAACCGAACGAATACGCGGGGATTAATTTGGCGACTTTACTGGTCATCGCGGGCAACGAGTTCTCCAAGAGCGAGGAATTGCAGCATATTGGGATGGTGTTGAACAACTTGATCGGGAAAAAGGGGAGTCTTTCGAGCTTGAAAGATTATTGGGACATCGCTACGTTCTTTGAGATTAGCGTCCTTGCCGAGGATTATTCCAAGGCCATTCAGGCTGCGGAATGTATGTTCAAATTGAAGCCTCCTAATTGGTAAGCAAGTTTCTTCATTTTACGTCCATATGACGTCGATTTGACGTCCAAATGACGTCGATTTGACGTCCGAATGACGTCGATTTGACGTCCGAATGACGTCGATTTGACGTCCGAATGACGTCGATTTGACGTCCAAATGACGTCGATTTGACGTCCGAATGACGTCGATTTGACGTCCGAATGACGTCGATTTGACGTCCGAATGACGTCGATTCGACGTCCAAATGACGTCGATTTGACGTCTGAATGACGTCGATTTGACGTCCAAATAACATCGATTCAACGTTTAAATAACGTCGATTTGACGTCCGAATAACGTTTATTTTACGTCCAAATGACGTTTATTTTACGTCCAAATGACGTCGGTTCAACGTCCTAATAACGATTTAACGACGTCCAAATGACGTCAATTTAACATCCAATCGACGTGGATTCAACGCCAAAAGTACGTATATTCGACGTCCAAATAACGTCGATGCAACGTCTGTATAACGTCGAAATAACGTCCACACAACGTCAAAACAATAAACCGGCGAAACCGAATTGCAGGTACCTAAAATCGACGATAGGAAACATACTATTAATCGATCGTTTCCGCAAGAAAAACGAGGAAACGGAAGTCTCCGGAGAGGAGCAACTGTTCCGTTTCTGGATGGAATATTTCGACGAAGCGACGAAAAACGAAATCGGCGACATCATACGTTTTCCCGTGAGCGCGAAAGAAAAACACCCCTTCCCACCCCCGAATCGCCGAAGTTCCTTTTTCCACGTTCATTCCTTTTTCCAGATCCTGATTCTGGAGCCGACGAAAATCCTCATGCCGAGTTACGTTAACGTGAACCTCGGGGCCGAGGTCAAGTCCATACAGATCTGGAACTTGTGCTTGGACAACATGAGCAACAACTGCAAGCAAGTCCATGATTGGCTTTTCACCGCCGACATGATTCGCAGCGTCAGCTTGTACAAGCGGGACGAGCGCTGCCTTTTTCTTTACGTGCATCAAAATTCGGACGATTTCCAGATGTATCTTCCGTCCGTTCAGTGCAGGCAGAGATTTTACGATTTGGTACTGGAAATGACGAGGGACGAAAAAGGGATGGTCACGGATTTGGAAACTATTATGACTGATGAACGAATTAAGGTATTTATTATAGAAAAACGTTGATTTCTGGTTCTAATTACGTTGATTTAACGTCGATGTAACGTTTTTATAACGTTGGTGTGACGTCGACATAACGTCCACATGACGTCGATATAACGTCCACATGACGTCGATATAACGTCCACATGACGTCGATATAACGTCCATATGACGTCTATATAACGTCCATATGACGTCGATATAACGTCCGTGTGACGTCTATATAACGTCCATATGACGTCCATGTGACGTCTATATAACGTCCATATGACGTCGATATAACGTCCATATGACGTCGATATAACGTCCATATAACGTCGATATGACGTCGAAACAACGTCTAAATAACGTCGAAATGACGTCATGACGTGATTTTCTTCAAAAATGCAGTTCGAGTACGAATTGGACGAACAAAACAAGCGCATCGTGCTCGGAAAAGGAACCTACGGCGTAGTTTACGCGGCTCGCGACCTCAACACGCAGGTCCGAATCGCCGTCAAGGAAATCAGGGAAAGAAATTTGGGCGACGTTCAACCTCTGCACGAAGAGATCAAGCTCCACAGTCAATTACGGCATCGCAACATCGTCCAGTACTTGGGCTCCGTCAGCGAGGACGGATTCTTCAAGATTTTCATGGAGCAAGTTCCCGGAGGTAAAAACCGTTTGTTTTTTTTTATCGCAGTCGTTTCGGAGTCCAAAAGTGACTCGTTGATTGAATTTCGAACGTTTGGGAATAGGGAGTTTGTCGGCGTTGTTGAGGTCGAAGTGGGGCCCTTTGAAGGGCAACGAATCGACGATGGTTTACTACACGCGCCAGATTTTGGAGGGTTTGAAGTACCTGCACAATCAGAAGATCGTGCATCGAGACATTAAAGGTTCGTTTTTTGATTTGCTTTTGTTTTAGCGAAGATAATGGAATTTCCATGGTGTTTTTTTTGAAATTTAGGCGATAATGTTTTGGTGAATACGTACAGTGGTGTTGTGAAGATTTCGGATTTCGGAATGTCGAAACGATTGGCTGGGTTGTGTCCTTGTACGGAAACTTTTACTGGGACGTTGCAGTATATGGCGCCGGAAGTTATTGATAAGGGACAACGTGGATATGGAGCGCCGGTAAGAGACATTTTAAATACTTATCGACGTCGAATTGACGTTATATCAACGTTCAATCGACGTTACATTTGCGTCATACAAACGTCGAATGGACGTCATGTCAACGTTGAAACTTAATCACATCAATGTTAATTCGACGTTGAATTTACGTCGTATAAACGTTGAACCGACGTCATTTCGACGTTAAATCGACGTCATTTTGACGTTGAATCGACGTTAAATCTACGCTTAATAAACGTTGAATGGACGTCATATCAACGTTGAAGCTACATCACATCAACGTTGATTCGACGTTAAATCTACGTCACATTAACGTCGAATGGACGTTATATTAACGTTGAATCGACGTTCAATCTTCGCTTTATAAACGTCGTATGGACGTCATATTAACGTTGAAACTACATCACATCAACGTTGATTCGACGTTAAATCTACGTCACATCAACGTCGAATGGACGTCATATCAACGTTGAATCGACGTTAAATCTACGCTTCATAAACTTCGAATGGACGTCATATTAACGTTGAAACTACATCACATCAACGTTTATTCGACGTTAAATCTACGTCACATCAACGTTGAATCTACGTTAAATCTATGTCATATCAACGTTGAATCGACGTTAAATCTACGTCATATTGACGTTGAGTCGACGTCATATTGAAGTTGAATCGACATCATTTTGACGTTGATTTGACATCATTTTGACGTTGAATCGACGTCATATCAACGTTGAATCGACGTCATCGGCATTACTCGAAAACACAATCAAATAACTCGAAACCCACGGAAAAATTGCTGTTCCAGGCCGACATTTGGTCCCTGGGTTGTACAATCGTAGAAATGGCAACCGGAAATCCGCCATTCATAGAACTAGGATCGCCTCAAGCCGCAGTTTTCAAAGTACGAACTCAAAATCAAGCCCACTTAACGCCCCACTCACGAAACCTTCCAACTTCCAGGTGGGATTCTACAAAATCCATCCGGAAATCCCGCCGGAAATGTCGGAAAAAGCCCGGAGCTTCATTCTGCGCTGCTTCCATTCGGACCCGGAAAAGCGCGCGAACGCCGCCGAACTTTCCGAGGATCCTTTTCTCTGCGAGTAAGCGAAGGCTCCGAATTGCCGTCGATTTCGTTTTACCCACGTTATGCCTTGTCCCCAGAAAAAAGAAAAACGCGCGTTTGGCGGCGCTGGATTTGAATCGCAGCGCGTCCTCGACCGACAAATCGGAGCGCGGTAACAAAACCGATCAACTTCCGGTTTCTCCGACTTCGGCGCAGGTCCCGCAATACGACAACGGGTAATTATGGGGTTTTATGGCGTCTTTTCGAAGGGGTATGTTTACCTATGTTTCGTTTTTTATGGGAAGTGTCGTTTGTTGCCGGGGAGTGACGAAATCCAGCGGTTTAAGGGATCGAAGCCCGGCTCATCTCCTCTCCCCCATAAGCATGCCAGCCACGTGCGTTTCTTTTGGAAGGTAATTCATGGTTTTTCCCATAGAAATTATCTCTTTTTAAATTTTTCAACATTTTTATATCTGTTTCAAAAACTTGTTAGTGTTTTGGAGGCGATTCAACGTCTATGCGACGTCAAAATAACGTTAATAGGACGTCGATATAACGTCCATCTGACGTCGATGTAACGTCCATGTTACGTCGATATAACGTTCATCTAACGTCGATATAACGTTCATCTACCGTCGATCTAACGTTTATGTGACATCGATATAACGTCCATGTGACGTCGGTATAACGTCCATGTGACGTCGATATAACGTTTATATAACGTCGATATAACGTTCATATAACGTCGATGTGACGTTTATATGACGTCGATATAACGTTCTTATCACGTCGATAGAACGTTTATATAACGTTCATACAACGCTGAGTGACGTTTATATAACGTCCATATGACGTGTACACAACGTCGATATAACGTCAATGTAACGTTGATACGACGTGTATGTAACGTCAGTATAACGTGCATATCACGTCGAAATAACGTCAATTCAACGTCCACAAGACGTCGATTTGACGTAAAAATAACGTCCAAGTTTCCCCATTCCCGCAGCGCGTTAGGCAGCACGCCATCCATCGAAAACAGCGACTCCTCGGACCTCGACGCGGATTCTTTAGCGAGAAGAAGTTCTTCCGACGCTTTGTTGTCCCCGGAAGTTGAAATCACAGGTAAAGAAAAGTTGCGGGAACCGCAGAACTCATGAAGACTGTAGAATTCGGCGTTTTGGCAGGTCAATCGGGACAGAAAGTCGGGGAAGAGCAAGAGGGCTTTTATCTGCTCAAGAAAGACAGTCAGAGGAGGATGACGTTGACGAAAGTTTTGAGCCATGACGAAGCTACGATTTGCCGGGTTTGGATGAGGAATATTCAACAGGATATGGGACGAACGGTTCTTAAAATGGTGAGATGCATGGTTTATCGCATGAATATGATGGTTTCTTATGGGAATTGATAGTGTGGTGATAAAGAGTTCATTTTACGGCGGTTTTGCGTCCATTTAACGTCGATGTTTCGTTATTTAGAGGAAACGTCGATGTAACGTCGATGTAACGTTCATATAACGTCTATACTACGTCGATGGCACGTTATGTAGATTCAACGTCGATTTAACGTTCATATAACGTCGATACAACGTTGATTTATCGTCGATTTGAAGTACATGTAACGTCGATATGACGTTGATATAACGTCTATACAACGTTGATATAACGTCGATTCAACGTTCGTGTAACGTCGATACAACGTTGATGTAACGTTCATGTAACGTCGATACGACGTTGATATAACGTCGATGTCACGTTCAGTAGATTCGACATCGATATAATGTTAATTTAACGTCGATACAACGTTGATATAACGTTATTTCGATGCAGCGTCAATGCAACGTTGATAGAACGTTCATATAACGTCGATAAGCCGAAAAAAACCATTTTAGAGTCACCTGGAGCTCCTAATGCGCAGTTTAAAAGAGTACATCGCCGAGCAAAAGCAGGAAGTCATAATAACTTCGATCCGCATGCTCAAAGAAGACTTGGACTTCGATTCCTCAGCGATAAACCAACTTCACCTCGCGATTTATCTCTTCCAAACCGCGGTGAACGAAGTCCTGAGAATGCACAGCATAAAACCCCATTGGATGTTCGCCCTGGACAATCTAGTCAGAAACGCCGTCCAAGCGGCGATCACGGTTTTATCCCCCGGTAAAAAAACGTTTCCCCCCGGGAAACTTCGTGTCACTGATTTATCGGGGACGAAATTGATTGTTTGATATAGAATTGGGGGCGAATTTACTCGGGCACGAGCGGCTGCAGTCGGGCAGCAACGAAGGGGCGGAAAATTCGTCGGGCGTGTCGACGGTGAACTCGATGAAGTCCCAGAAAACCGTGGACTCGGTGGACAAGTATTGGAGGGAGCATCGCGAGATGAAAACCGGGAATATAAGGCTGGTGCAGGAATTGCTGGAGAACCAAAGAAGTTATCAAGCTCTGCTGCAACAGACTTTGGAGCTGCAGCGCGCTCACGTTTTTGCGATCAAGCAGATCGTTGAAGAATTCCGGGAAAACTTTAGGCACGAATCGGGGTAAAAACACGTCTATTTAACGTCTAATTTACGGAGAAATAACGTCGATTTGACGTCTGAATGACGTCTCTTTAGCGTTGAGTAGAAGTCGATGTGACGGCTGGATGACGTCGAAATCACGTCTATTATACGTCGAAATGACGTTGCTTCGATGTTGATTCGACGTCTTTCAAATTTTAAATGATATCGAAATTACGTTGATTTAACGTCGAAATGACTTTTATTCGACGTCCAAGTGGCGTCTACTACAATGTCAATATGATGTCTTAATGACGTTTATTAAATGTCGATCCGACGTCGAAATGACGTCTATTCGACTTCCAAATGACGTCGATGTGACGTCCGAAATTACGTTGATTTAACGTCGAAATGACTTTTATTCGACGTCCAAGTGACGTCTACTACAATGTCAATATGATGTCTTAATGACGTTCATTAAATGTCGATCCGACGTCGAAATGACGTCTATTCGACTTCCAAATGACGTCGATGTGACGTCCGGATGACGTTGATTTAACGTCGAAATAACGTCGATTTAACGTATATTCGACGTCTTTTCAAGGTATTTTTCGTCCTTTTCCTGCGAAGAAGGATCAATTTCGCAACCGCGACAAAACGTCTCCGAAGACAAAGAAAAACTCGCCGATTGGTTGAGGAAACTCGATTTAAACGAAAACACCGTCAACTCGGTACGTTAATTTCCAATTAACGTAATTTGTTAATCGTGAATTTTCGAATGATTTCGTTGTTGCCGCAGATTATGTCAGAGGAGTACACGTTTTCCGATTTCGCGTATCACGTCACGCGAAACGATCTTGCCAAATTGCAACTGAGGTGAGTATTTAAAAGTCATTTTTTATTGCGGAATCAACGTTTCGGAGGTCGATGATTTTTCGGTTTTTAGGGGCGGAATCGAACTTAGGATATGGAGGGCGATTTTGCAGATTCGGCACGCCCGCAAATAATTTTTCCACGCGCTTTGCCATTGTTTTTGCCGGAAATCGTTGTGTTTGTCGTTACCATTTGTGAGATTGTATCGGAATAAAAATGTTCCCGACCGAAACGTATCGAATAACTGTTTTCGAAAACGTGGTTTCTTTCATTTTTCCCGATGTTTCTTTTTTTTTGTGCATGCCTGAAAATTTTTGGGAAAAGACCAAAAATTCCCGAAAAACGACGTTGACATTTGACCTTTTAAAATTTTTTTAATTCGAAATTATCATGATTCCTTCACATGACGAATCACTGTATAGTAAGATAAAGTAGTCCTTAGAAACTGCAAAGTATTAAAACATTTTTAACATGTTGAAACAACGATACAAAAATTGAATTGTAGCAAAAAGTACACATTCCGACTTGAATTGAAATTACTGCCTAAAAATAGCATTTCAAACGCTTCAAGTTGTCTATTTTTCATTGCATGGACGTGATAAGCAATAAACCTTTATGTAACGTCTATATCACGTCAATGTAACGTTGATCTATAGTTCATATAACGTCGATACAACGTTGATATAACGTCGATATAACGTCGATACAACGTTGATATAACGTCGATACAACGTTGATATGACGTCGATACAACGTTGATACAACGTTGATATAACGTCGATACAACGTTGATATAACGTCGATACAACGTTGATATAACGTCGATACAACGTTAATACAACGTTGATATAACGTCGATGTAACATTCATATAACGTCGATACTACGTTGATTGATCGTAGATTCAACGTTCATGTAACGCCGAAGAACAAAAAAAGGTAAGAAATTGAGCACTCACGTTAGAAAACGTTGTTAAAGACATGGTTGCAAATTTGCCCACCGTTATCACTAACGGTTTTTGCCCTCGTGTTATAATTTGCAACAAATTGGTCTTTATTGACTTTTCAATCCGCGTCGTACATAATAAGTACCATTTCGATGCATACGCGGCGCTGGCGTTGGAAACACTCTCGCAACTGACGTCATCACAAACCCACGAGTACAAAAAGATTCTCCAAATGCAGGTAATAATTAAACAACCGTGTAAGAATTGTTTTCCCAACAAATCTGTCGTCTGCGAAATCATATCAAGGATTCATTTCGCCGCGATTTCGGGAACAATTTTCAAAGGAAAAAGTGAGGTTATAGGTGACATTAGGATCGACTTAAAATGTTGGAAAATTTACCAGCAATCGATAACCGCAAAAACACGTGCCGATGTTCAAGAAAAATACGAGAATAAACATTCTGAGGTTGAAAAAAGTTTCGAGATCATCGAAATAGAGGATCAAATATTGATGACGGCGAATTCTGTGCATTATAATTTCTTCGAGCTCGTCGGATTTTATTGTTTCCGTGTAATTATCGACGAAAGATTCGATTTTTTCAGCCAAGATCTTCAACTGAGCGGAACCATGAATTATTAATGACACAAAAATTGAATCGTAGCAAAAAGTACACATTCCGACTTGAATTGAAATTACTGCCTAAAAATTACATTTCAAACGCTTCAAGTTGTCTATTTTTCATTGCATGGACGTGATAAGCGATAAACCTTTATGTAACGTCTATATCACGTCGATGTAACGTTGATTTAAAGTTCATATAACGTCGATACAACGTTGATATAACGTCGATACAACGTTGATATAACGTCGATACAACGTTGATTGATCGTCGATTCAACGTTAATGTAACGCCGATACAACGTTCATGTAACGCCGATACAACGTTGATATAACGTCGATACAACGTTGATATAACGTCGATACAACGTTGATATAACGTCGATGTGACGTTATTAAGACGCAACGTTGATATAACGTCGATACAACGTTGATATAACGTTGATACAACGTTGATATAACGTCGATGTAACGTTCATATAACGTCGATACTACGTTGATTGATCGTAGATTCAACGTTCATGTAACGTTGATACAACGTTGATATAACGTCGATGTGACGTTATTAAGATGCAACGTTGATATAACGTCGATACAACGTTGATATAACGTCGATGTAACGTTCATATAACGTCGATGTAACGTCGATTGATCGTAGATTCAACGTTCATGTAACGCCGATACAACGTTGATATAACGTCGATACAACGTTGATATAACGTCGATACAACGTTGATATAACGTCGATGTGAGGTTATTATATACAAATAACGTGTAATATATAACAAATTAATGGTTGAAATTCGTACCTGTATCGCGTACGATAATTCGTAAGCAGGTGACACGCTTACATTGTAGGGGACATGGGATCTAATAGGAAGTTCTCGAATTTTTTCACATCGCGACAAATTGTCTGCAAAAAGCATTCCAAGGATGAATTGTTCGACATAAGAGATTGAAAGTATAGGGAATAATGCGTACCTAATAACGGCTGCACATTGAAAACTAATAATACCATGAAATTAATGTTCAAGAACATCAACATACAAACATAACCGCGTCTGTCGAATCGCATTGCAACGTTCATGCTCTTTTGATCGTATTTGGTTTTCCAGAAATCATTTTCCGCTGATTTCAACAAGATTTCCAGTTTGTCATGATTTAATTCGAAGATTATTAATGTTGCTACAGAGAAGACTATAACTAATGTGATAACGAAATCATCTGCGAATAACTTAAAAATTTTTTAATTAGAAATTGTACAAATTACGTAAATGTTTCTCGCGATTTCCCTGCAGGTTTTCGGGCTAAATGCTAATGTATTTTTGTGAACAAATGGTATTAAATTAGTAAAGACTCACGATTGGGCATATTACGTTCGATATAATTTCCCAACTACCAAATATGCTACTGTTTTTCGTTAAATAATTAATATTAAGCCCAAAAACACGCAATGGCACGTATTTCTTTGTAGAAATTCTGCGAGTGGCGTACATTGTAAAAGAATATATATGTACTCACCCCAAAATCATCGCGAACATAAAATAGATCGATAATTAAATCAGTCAGTGCGACATTCAATGCGAGCATATTGTAGAACCTGATAAATTTCACTTCGAATCTTCGAAACGTACTTATATTTTCATCATACCAAATTCCTATGCATTTCGTAAGGAATTTCGTTAGGTTCACCAGCGGGAAATCGAAAATCTGAGGTATTATTCTAAATTTCATTTTTCACAAAAACTGACATCGCTGAACGAATGTTATACTAAAAACGAGATAATAACTGCTCAACTCGCAAATATGTTGAAAAATAGCGGTATAATGGAATAATTAAGTATTAAATGTGGTTATCCCCTGTACAAAGGCGCTATTCCGCGCGCGTGTTTGGATGGTTGCACTTCTCCAGGGGCAAAAGATCGCTGCGTATTTGGTTTAGCAGAACCATTAAAAAAAGTAGGTATCGGATCTGTTCCGGAATGCTCTCAAGTTCCGAAAAAAGAAAATACCTTGGATAGAATCGACGAAATTTTATTTATAAAAGACGAACCGCGTGTGGAGCACGACTGATATCGTTCGGCAAAAATGCGATGTCTCTGACTCGCGACGCGAATATCGACCGATAATTGTTCGAAGCTATAAGAGTCGCGTCGGAAATAAGCGTAGCGAAATTACGCGCACGGGAATTCTAGTGAAATTATTATGGAAATTACTCTAAAGTCTTGTAAGATAATAACATCGATTATGGATGTAAGAAAAGTATGATTGCTCAATTGTCTATAATTCGCGGATAATTCGAGTCGAATGCTCCGCTGTACGACTGCGCTGTTATCGATGTTTCGGCTCATTTTTCAGTCGAGTAAAACTCGGCTCCTCGACTCGCAAACATGTTAAAAAATAACGGTATAATGGAAAAATTGAGCATTAAATAATGTGGTTATCCCCTGTACAAAGGTGCTATTCCGCGCGCGTGTTTGGATGGTTGCACTTCTCCAGGAGTAAAAGATCGCGGCGTATTTTTCAAACAGCGATTAATTACAAATAATTTATCCTAATCATTGAAACCTCGGGTATTTCCTCGGGTTCACGGCGTACAAACGCCGTCACCACGCCACCATTCGTTCACGTCTTCGTAATACTTTGCCGGCCTATCATCGTGAATCATGGCGCAAAGTCGGCACCAAAAAAAGTTGCCGATAAACTCCCCCGTTCCTTTCCACTTGAAATACGAATTGTACAGCTCGTCGTCGTTATCGAGCCGATGCAAATATTCCGCGAGCTCTTTCGGCGATTCGAATTCGTCCACGTGAATGTACGAATAATGCGGTGCTTGTTCAGCGTATTCCTTTGGATGCGCGCCCATCACGATTGGCAATACATTGTTTCTACGAAGCCACGATCAGCACGTTAAAAAACCTTTGCAACCCAGTACATTTTGATCAGAAAGTACAATAGACGTACCCTAGCCCGTTGACGTAGAATTTTTCCGTGATGTAATCTCGGCAGTTGGAATTTTCGAACGCGAGGTAAAATTTGTAGTCTGTATTGAGCATTTCGAAACAGCCGTTTTCATCAGATCGAGGACAAGTTAATGTACCGCAGGCGCCATATATGTCCACCGCGATGTATTTCGATATAATCCTTTCGCGTAGTTCTTGCGCTGATTTTTCTCGTCACAGTTGGAAACGAACCAGGCTACCTGAGGAAAATGATTTCACATTCTTCTGGATTATGCCCGGGTTTCAGAAAAAACAGGTCTTGTTTGAACCACTGTATTGCATCGACGAAGGACTTACTTTTTTTGATTTCTTAGCCGCGTAATTTATGTTTTGATGCATTGCAACTGTGTTGGGATCATAATATATCCATTTCCCATAAGCTGAGACAACGTCACTATCAGTCCGATAAGTCGCGGTCCAATTGATCAACGCACCGTCAAGGTTTGGGGTATGAAATGGGCTCTCCAAAGAATAATAGAGCCATATCTGGGAGTTCAAATATTGTATACAACAGTTCGACAGTTACGATTTTAATACGTTGAAATGCCGAAAGAAGTACCTGTTTCGGTGATCTGGGTTTTATATTCTGAACGCTGTGTTTGAAAATTACTAAATCTGCCGTGCTAGGGTCTTCCCGAATCACCCTGCATGTTTGAACTGGGCACATGTGATGAAATTCTACTCCCAATTTCTGATCCTCCATCCCATCGGGAACAAATATTGTTTTAAAAGGCTTTTCGGCATTAGTTTTGTTGTTGCTTGAGGGTACGAACATTAACTAAAATGTGAAATGAAAGTTACAATTTCAAGGTTGTCTTTGGTTACCAAACGAATCATGAAAAACTTGAATGAAGAACTACTTGATTTATAATTCGATCGTCATTCGGGTCCTCTTCCGGCCACAAAAAGTTGGTTCTTTCCCCGATTTTCTTAGTTATCGCAGCTGGTTTTGGAAGTATAATTCCATTTTTCATAAACCATGGTCTTTTCGATGAAGGAAATGAAGGACCCTGGAAAGTTAAGAGTTTCCCGGTCATTTCTTATTGGTTAGAAACTTTTAAAGGGGGTGAATCTTTTCATATTCTCGCGCCATCTTCAGATGCTAGCGACGCCTTTTTGAGATGTACTGCGCATGCTCCACTTCTTTTTCGTTCGTGGGCTAGTCGCATCCACTTTGTAAAACCACGCCATCCGCAATAAATCTGCTGCGTATTATTAATAGTTTGTTCAGAACTCCTAGTACCCAATTACAAACTACAAAAGAAACGTAGGCCGAGATTACAGTTATTCAAGGTTTTGCTCTGGTGAAAATAATAGAATTTCGATTTCTAAACACGATCAGACATCGCAAACTGTTGTTTAACCTCTTACAAAATGTAACATGTGTAAAAATTTCTCTACCAAACTCTACCGAACTCTACCAAAGTCTACAAAACTCTACGAAACTCTACCACTTGTTTATAAAACTCTGTCTAAAGTTTTCCACAAGTTTATTGAAAGTCTGTCAAAACCAACTCTGCCAAATGTCTGCCAAAAGTCTGCCAAAAGTATGTCAAAAGTCTGTCAGAAGTCTGTTAAAAATCTGCTAAATGTCTACCAAAAGTCCGTTGAACCGAATTCGCTTAAATTAAAAATTGTCAAAGGTATTTATCTATTTAATTTTTATAACTTTTGCAACAAAGGAGGACCGTCTGTTACTTATAGGGTGCAATATATGTTTATCTCTGCAGTTTTACAAATACAACGTGACAGTTATGTCAAAAGGAATAGGAGAAACGATCAATGACATCAACACAGAATCGTTCCCTAATAAACTATATAGTTTATTTAAAACCGCGAGCACTTTCGTAAAAAACTTCTCTGTCAATCTCCAGCATTTTCTCTGCGAAAACTCTGCCAGATCTCTTTCAAAAACCTGCCGAGTCCTGGCCAAACTCTGCCAAACATAATGCCAGAGTTTGCCAGACTTTGGCAGACATTTTTACACAAGTGAGCTCACCTTTGAGGTTTTTGCTGCTGTCCACGTTGGTACAAGATACGGATATTTCAACCGCCATGAATTTAAAGAATCCTGATGATAGATATTGACGATAATGAGAAGTAGAACAGCCAAAAAAATGAAAACCTTGCATTTTTTCAATGATTTTTGACGAGGTGGCATGGCTGCGACGAATTCAGACCTGATTCCTACACGTAACTATTGCGACGACTGAACTAAACCTATGAATCATAGATAAATATTTGAATCTCATTATTTTGTCTATTTTTGGAAAATTTATCAACAGATAACAGGTGCCATTGAAAGTATCTTAGGGGCCGTCCATATATTACGTAATCAATTTTTAGACCATTTTTAACCCCTCCTCCCCCCACATCATCGACCGTCATCATTTGCTGAACCCCTCCCCCCCCCGGCCCCCTGATTACGTAATCATACTTTCACGCACTTGGAACAATGATTTCGTTTACTCATCAAGTTTGCTTCTCGGGTATGTTAAAAATAATCAAATGTTGTTTTTCATTATTCAAATATTTAACAACTGTGTTTTAATGTATT
>JABFQM010001630.1:0-19740 GCA_022816865.1 Zelostemma sp. ZL-2020
GTGGAGATTGCGCGGATTTGGGGGGGGCAATGCCCCACGCGGAAAAGGCGCGAAAAAAAAAGTGCAACTTGTTGAAAACCCGACAGTGCGCATAAGGAAGAGGAAGGGGAGGACAAGAAGCGGCGGAGTCACGGCAAAGCTGGCCGAAGGGCCGAGGTGGCCGGTTTGGAGAGCAGCTGCGAGAACGGAGGCCGGGCCGCGGTGACGCCGGTGCTCCAGGTCGGCGTCGTGCCGGACAGGGCCGCTCGCCGTACCAAGAGACCGCTGTCCTTGGCCGTCCAACCTTTGAATCTCGGCCAGCGTTCCGGATCTGCCAAGGACGAAAGCAAATCCGTCAAGCACTTCAATATGACGAGCCAGGAAAGCATCGGCAGCTGTAGTTTGGACATCGAGCAATCCGCCTCCGACCTTTCAGGTTGGCATTGCAATTTTCCCGGGGAAACGGAGAAAACGTCTTTACTTTTGGACCGATCGAAGCCGATTTGGTAGTCGGGTTTTTGTTTCTTTTTTTTCCGGGGATTCGCATGCTTCTCGGGGGCGTTGCGATTGATGAATGTTACGATTGTTATGGTCGAGTTTATGACTAATGTTTGATTGTTTATTCCAGCAGAAACGACCGTGGGATCTTTGTCGGAGAGGACGCTGCACAGTTTGAATCTGTCGTGCAACGGCGAAGAGCGAGCGGAGGATAAAAGAAACGGCAGTAATGGATGTCGTCACGAGGAAGTGGGAAACGAGGCAGAACCTGAGCAGTTGATAACGAAGATACCGAGTTATTTGGGTCTGGCTTGCAGCATTAGTGGTTATTCGGGGATCACCAGGTACGACAGTAAACTGAGGGAGGGATTCAGGTCGAGAGACAGCAGCCCTGGGGCCAGGCTCATCACCAGGGACACCAGTCCTGCTGCCTTCAGGTCGCTCTTCTTTACGAAAGAAACATTGTCGATTTTGTAATTTTGGAAAATTGTAACTCCATTAATCATTGCGCGTGTGATTGTGTAGAAAGTCGAAACGTTGTTTACGATTGTTATTTTCTGTTTTTAAATACGCTCGGAATGAGTCACGTTGCGTTTGACAAACAAGTCATTAATTATTTGTATGATTTATATCGTCGTAGTAGTCGAATGTCACCTTGAACTCGAAGGTTCGTTAATTTTGTGCTGTTGAATTTACAAAAAGGTTTGACTGATACGCGCTCATTTTTTGTAGTGTAAAAATAACCGTGTAAGGTGATTGAGTAAGATTTGTTTTTTTAACAGGTCGAACGAAGAGGTAACGGTGCGGCCGACGAAAAGCCAGTCGATATCTCCGTTAGCGATGGAGCGTCAAAACGGATTCACGAATGGAACGAAGGAAAGTCGCAGGGTTGGGAGGAGTTTTCTGGACACGAGCCAGGGTTACTCGGAAGTCGATCGGGGTGCTTCTCCGTGGCAAAACTCGAATCTTTCAGATGTAAATTCCAACGAGAACAATAACGCCAGGAAGTCCGGGGTCACCAGTCCCCAGGCTTCGAACAATGCTCAATCTTTTTCCAACTCGACTTTTAACGGTACATTAAGTTACCGAGCACGAATTGAGAGTTGATGTTTAATTTAACGCGTGTTGGAAAATTTGCAGCTTCGAGCACATTCGAGACGAACTCTTTCTTGGACTCGTCGGTAGAGATTATCGCGGAAGTCATCAATGGCACGAAGACGACGTACCGCAGCAACCGGAAATCGGACATACAGCAACGGGCCGAGAGGCTTTACGGCCCGGGTGCTCTGGCGCAGGGATTTTTCAAGCGCAGTTCCAATTCCAAGCTCAACGTCAGCGGTGACAGCAGTTTCAGCAAGTCCAGCAACAGCAATGTCTCTTCCGCGTCGTTGGAAGATTCGAACACCGACGATTCGTTCAGTAGTTTGCCGGTGTTGAGAAATCTGCGCCCCGAGTTCCGCGCGCAACTTCCCGTGGCCCACACGAGAAGACCGACCGATGGGTCCGAGCAATTGATCAAGCCTTTGCAAAGGTGCAGATCTTGATTAGATTTTATTGTTGTTTTAGTCCTCGAGAGAACGTTTGTGATTGAAATGATTGTGCTTTTTGTAGGGTGTCGATGAATTCGAAAAAACCCGAGGAGACCAAAGAGGTGCCGGCACTGCCAAAAGTTATAAAGATAGCGGTTGCGGAACAGGAACCGATACGGGTGCGCAGCCGTGCCGGAGCGGATTCAAGCTCGAGTGACACGAGTCTCGGAGACCAACAACTGGCCTCGCCGAAAGTCGTTTTGCCTGTTAAGAACCGTGAAAGCAATTTGAGCGGCTCGCTGAATGTTTCGGTCAAGCAACAGGCCACGGAAGTTGAACCGGTTCGCGATGAAGATAAGGATGGACATTACTTCGTGAAGGTTGATTAACAATTTAATCAGTCGATAAATATTGTTTTTTTTTTATTGACTGATTGAAAAATGAAATTCCAGTTGTTGGAACGAGAAAGGGGCAAGCTTTTGTCATTGGCTGCAGAAGCGGACGCGGAATTGGAAGCTGGAGCTGCGACTTTGCCCGAGGAAGCTGCCGGGAAGTTGCGTTCGGCTTCTGGAAAAGCTCGGCTTTTGGCCTCGCAGAAAATGGATCAGTTTATGGGTCTTTGCAAGAAAAATATGGTCAGTTTACGAAGGAATTTCGTATCGGATGTTGAACTTTGGGGTCTAATTTTGGTTTGGTTTTTTTTAGAACGATGTTGCCGGAGATGAATTTCCTACGACGAATGGAGACCTGGCGGGATTTTGGGACATGGTGATGCTGCAAGTGGTCGATGTGAAGGAACTCTTCAAGCAACTAGATCAGCTGAGAAGGTGTCAGTGGCAGGAGGTACGTCCAATTAGCAATGTCAAGTCTCACGATTCCTCCCGTTCCTCAAAGTTCCAGAAACCTCCACTCAGCGACTCAAGTTGTACATTCAGACGAGCAACGAAAAAACTAAACCCTCGCATTTCTCCCCGAAATTCCGTTATTCTGGTCGACATAAAATCGAAAAACCACGGCGATCGGAAGAGAGATGGTTTTTTTAAAAAGTCCAATCGGATCGACGTCCAAGTCTCTTTTGAGAAAGAAATCACGGAACCGTGTCCGGAAAATGCTTCGCCGGATAGAAGCATCGAAGTTGATGGGAAAACTAAAATTTTTCGGAAAAGACAAGAAAATTTCAAGAAAAGAAAAAGAGAGTCTGACAGCGAAGAATTGGAAATCGTTCCCGCGTTTGCAGAGCGAAAATGGAAGAATGAAAATGTACAAAATTATGCGTTAAAAGTTTGCGAGTTGAAAAACGCTAAATTTTCTTCGATTTCCTCGGAAGAAAATCTGGTCGGTGTCGAAAATTACCCGGTAGAAATAACTGCCAAGTCTTTGATAGTCGGAGAGACATTTTTGGAAGGAAACAATAAGTTGATTAAGGAGGTGGGAAAGGTCAAAGACATGATTTTATCGGCGAGCGAGGTAGAAATGTTGGATGCTCTGGTGACCATTGGCGGTTTGAAAAAAACAAGATTGTTAAAGCTGAAAAGCGCGTTGAATTTTGTCTGCTCTCACAGAGCGCTGTGTCGACTGTCGCTTTATCTGTACATTTCTGGCGTGATAAGTTTTTTCATGATACTTTCCAAGTTGAACCATTGCGACAACTGCGTTTTCGGTAATCGTCGACCTTATTAAATTTTGAGGTACTTTTGCGTTGATTTTCATGATCCCGAAGGAGAATAAATCATCGCTCGTTACATTGTTTTCTTTTATTCTAATTTAAAAAAAGTGTTTGGAAAAAATTAACAGGAGAAAAGGACTTAGAATCGGAGAAAGTAAATGAATAATTTATTTTGTTGAGTTAATCATTGTATTTGGTGCATTTCAAGGTACTAAAGTTTTGCTTTTTTAGGTAACAGCACCGGTGGCGAAAAAATCAGCGAGCAACCAGAACAATTTAACGAAGCGTCGAATCCCGGCGCCGAAAGCGATGCCTGCGATGAACAGCGAAGCGAACCGGAAGGCTCGCGAAGCCCGGGAGCAATCTCGTCGCCAAATGCTCGAGGAACGACGACGCGCGATGCGAAGCGGAGCAAAAAACGGCGCCGATTCAGTGGAGATTTTCGCTCCGGAGACGTAGCAATAACGCTTTAGCATTTCATTTTTCAACGGATCAAAGACTGACGAGGAATCCATGAAATTGTGAGGTTCCTCGGAGGTTCATGGCTCAATTCCGAAAGCCTAATTTTGTAGCTTGTAAACCAAATAACGAGAATACTCATATAAAGCAAAGAGGCGCGCTTTTAAAGCGTTTAATCAAATCGAAGCCCGCGCTTTGGCGAGACTATTTTTTCACGGTGTTTGAACTTGCTCCATTCAGATCAGCGTGTTAATATTTCGATATTGTAAATACGGGAAAGGATCAGGAAGATATAAAGTTTGGTCGACATGCCGCCGCCTTGATATTTTTATTTCTTGTTAAGATCGATGTAGCACCCCATGTCCCGTGTAGTAATTTATATCCAGAAAGATTCCACTGTTCGTCAACTGAGCATCACGCGTTTGTATTAAGATTCAATTGACTATTTTTATGTGTACATATTAATTTTGTTGATGCGCTCGAGAGTCGAATGAGAAAGTTATTGGTATAGATGCGATTGTTTCACTCATTCGATATCGACTCGAGTATTTACGAGAACTTATTTTTTCACTCTAAATAATGAACTGTGTACATATTGTGTAGACCATTTTTTTGGTGATTTTGTAATCAAATATTGATCTGATTTAATGTGATAAATTTGCGTGTCTGCACAAGTCTTTTTTATTGATTCTATTGCAATTTTTTTGTATCGTATGAATTCATTGCCAGCGAATAAATGATTGGAAAAAGCTGGACTCGTTATTTTCCTTGTTGGGCGTTGAGAAAATGTTTGAAAAAGTAGAAAATGTAACTTTTAGAATATTATAGAAAATAAACTGTTAACTAACGAAAACTGCTGATAAAGCAGACAATTACTGTTATGTTTATGTACCGTTTTGTAGTCATCGCATTGTTTTCTAGACAATTAGCTACACACATGCGCTTTTTGAGTTGGTGAAAAAATACTGTGCGATTTTCAATTAAACATTGTTTTAATGCTTACCTACTGTACAATTTTTGTATGAAAATTAATGTTACTGGACGGGTTTTTGCCATTGCGATAGTTTCGTATTTATAATTTTGTGCAAAACACTATGATCCCAGAATTTGCTTCTGTCATGTTCTCGCTTGTTTGTAAGAACGAGAAAATTTATTTATCATACTGTGTGACATCGTATCCAAGTTGAGTCGTGCAACCTAACTTTTGCGATGGTACCATTCCTGGTGTACATACTAAAAGAATTGTATTGATGCGGTTAAAATTTAAACAAATTTTTAGTATAAGATTTGGAACCAATGAAACAATTGATTTAAATTCGAATAAACTTTGAAATGTTATTTATAGTTACGACACTATAATTTTTTTGAATGTACAATAGAAAATATTTTTTAACGATGGTTTGAAATACTTACTTATTTTTCCAAGTATTGATACGAATTGTGAAAGAGCCACAATCGAAAGTAATAAAACCGTTTTTGCGGACATGTTGACAATTCAGATTGGAGTTCTATATGAAAAAACAGTGCTGTTTGCGAAATGTTACTCTTTGGGCTCAGTGCATGCAACTTACAACGTAATGGTGAGTCCAATTTCCGATAAACCGACGAATGCATTCCTGTTTCAAACGCAGAACGTTTATTTTCAAGGCATTCAATTGATAAGAAAATTCAAGGTATTTCTTATCAGTAAACAAATGTAAATTTTCATCAGGGGTCGAAATTAAAAAATTTCTAATTTTGCGAGTAAATTATGGACTCGTAGTTTAGGAAATATAAATGAAAATGGCAACGAAATAGTTTTTTCCGCGGTAAATATTGATAACCCGTGAATAATATTGTAATATTTATAACAGAAATTGATTTTGCTACGATTTGTTAGGTCTATAAACGAGTTTCATTGATAGAGTAAACAAATTAGAGTGCCACTCGACATAAAACATTCAAAAACAGCGTTACGAAATAAAGTTGAAGGAAAATACGAGACAAACTTCGCGCGCTCCGCTCGATCGAAAGCTCTGAATTTAGCCGCGAGTCTCAAGTTTCCACGAGGAATTGACAACACGTCAAAAATGGCAGATCACGGCCCGAGTAAAAGCGAAATCGAGGAAGTCTTCAAAAAGTTACGTACAATTCCAGCAAACAAGGTCAGTATCCCAATCAAACTCCTACCAAAAAACAATCACTAATCCCTCAAAAACAATTTCTCTTCTTCATAATTCGCTCCTTAATCCCTAACAATATTCCGCAAATTTTCCCAACCTTCAATTACAACTCAAATAATTATCCAAAAGCTGCGATAAATTAACTTCATTGCAAATTTATCAGCAACCTCGATTGTAAAAAATGATCCTTCATTTTTCAAATGAAGTTGCTTCGATTTTTCGATCGATCAAATTGACGAGTACGAAATTTTGCGAATTGTGATTTTTTAACATTTCGATGATTTTAGAGCTGCTTCGATTGCAATGCCAAAAACCCAGCTTGGTCCAGCGTCACTTATGGGGTGTTTCTTTGCATTGACTGCTCAGCTGTTCATCGCAATTTGGGGGTGCACTTGACATTCGTTCGCTCTACGCAGCTGGATACCAATTGGACATGGCTGCAGCTCCGGAATATGCAACTGGGTGGCAATGCCAATGCCGTTAGTCAGCTAAAATAATTTTCCAAAAAACGAGAACAATTTACTACGCAATTGACTGTAAATAAGATAACTAAAAATGATTTATTTTGCAGAGAAAATTCTTCACGCAACACGGATGCACGAGTACGGATGCGCAACAGAAGTACAAGTCGCGCGTTGCCATGCAATACAGAGACAAACTGTCGCAATTGTCGAACCAAGCGATGCGCCGTTACGGCTCGAAGGTACGACCGAAAACGTCGTTTTGGTTTTGCAAAAGGAGAAAAAAAAAGGAAATTCAAGGAACTTTAATTTGATTTGTGAATTTGTAAAGAAAAGTTTACTGAGAGATTTTGAGTTCTAAGATAATTACTTTAGACAATAATTATAGGGGAATCTGCATACATGCCAAATCGAACATTTGGTGAGCAATTTGGAAACTATCGTTTTGTCCATTGTGCATTGTTCGTCGTAGCACTCGTTTTTCACTCTTGATTTTTAACGTTCTTTTTATTCGTACAAGTTTTTACTTATGTTAATATTTTGTTTTGCACAGCTTCCATGAGTGCATTTAACTCTAATGCAGATGCTGATTTCATTTTTTAAATGGAAAAGGATTATATTTGTATTCCCCTTTTAAAATCTTTTGAGCGAATGATCTAATTATTTTAATTTTTTGCAGTTGCACATAGATGATCACACGGAGAGCGAAACGCCGGAGAAGCCGGAAGAAATTGACTTCTTCGAAGCGCATGAAAAAGCGAGTGAAAATGCTTCGAATAATTGCACGTTGCCTGAAGCCAACAGCATTCCTGTGCCTACTGAAACGACTGCCCAGTCAGCTTCAAAAACGTCCCAAAATTTGGGACCGACCGTTACACTTTCAGATCCCACCTCCGGTGGACAAACCGAAAGAAAATCTACAATCGGTGGCCGCAAAGTTCAGTCCAAACGAAGCGGAGTGCGTGTACTAAAACACATCTGGTTTCATTTTGTAATAAGAAAGTAACGAAAACGATTGTTTATTCAGCTGGGAAAGAAAACCGGATTGGGAGCGCAGCGCGTCAAGACCAACTTCGACGAACTGGAAAAAAGCGTCGCGGAAGCAGGTCGCGAATCCCAGGATAAAATTCCGGATTCAAAGGAGGAACAAGACGAGGTCGAGAAGCGTTTGGCTTATCGCTACGAGCAGAATTTGACTCTGCAGGCGAAACAGGTGAAGGAGCGAACTCAGCGAATGGATCCGATGAAAGCGAGCCAAGCCGAGCGTTTGGGGATGGCTCTCAATGCTCGCAGGTTTGCTTCGAATCTAAAGAAGACGTTTAGCAAAAAAAAGACAATTGTAAATTTCTCGATTATTCTACAGCACGGCTAGTCATTCGGCTCTCAGCGACATGAGTGCAATAACGCAAGAATCTTCGTCGAAAATAATAACTTCCTCGGAGCCAAAGGCACGAGACATCGACTCGGACGACGACCGAAACTCGTTCATGCCCAAGTCGGCTTCGATGAGCTCCAACTTCGACTTCGACGACTTTTACACGTCATACGCCGGAAACTCGAGCAGCAAATCTCGCAGTAACGAGGAATTCGTGATAGTCGAAGAGATGGACTTGTCGAGGCGTGCAACGAGCGTGTCTCGCGCGTCCAATGATAATAATGTGAAGGGCGGCAAGCCCAAACCACCGTCCAACTTCGGCCGCGAGGCTCAGATAAAGTTTGCCGACGCAAAAGCGATCAGTTCCGATCAATACTTCAAGGACAGCGCCAACGATGATTCGGTACTTCGCGTTCTATTTTTCGCTCATTCGTTTCTTCGATTTTTCTAAATTTAATTATTGACCATTGGTTTTTTTTAGTACGAACGTAAGAGCAATTTGAGCCGCTTCGAGGGATCGTCGAGCATTTCTTCGGCCGATTACTTTGGCCAACCCAATTCTCCGACTTCGTCCATGTCGATGAACAGAGGCAGCGGAGTGGATCTCGAAGACGTGCGCGAGAGCGTACGACAAGGGGTCAATAAAGTAGCGGGCCGATTAAGTTCGCTGGCTAACGCTGCAGTATCCTCGATACAGGACCGATACGGACTTTAAGAGAAAATTTGTTCAACCCCCGTGCAACTGCGTATACTATTACATATTGTAAAGAATTTTTATTCACTTTGTTTGACATTGTAAATAAAATAATAGGCTTGGATTCCATTTCCACTTTTTTCCAAGCTGAAATTGTGCGAAGGATAACTAGAGAAAAAACGCTTTTTTTATATAAAAATATTTATAAATTGCACGATCACATTCTATAACACAATGGAACAACGTCAACAACATTTATATATACACGATAACTTAAAACGTTTCAATCCCTTGTATATGTACAGTAAATGACAATAATTATAACAACAATTCATTCAATTACTCTCGCGTTTGATCGACTCTTGGATCCTAGAGATTAAATGCGAGTAGGGTTTCCCATGAAGGAAGCAGACTATAATAGCGGTCATGTTGTCACAACCAGTGCCCATGGTCGTGTCCGGCGCTACGCAGTGGGACAAAAGTTCTTCGCAGACTTCTTCTGGGTCAATCAAGTTTTCTTCCTGTTCCTCGTCCGCGGCGACTGTCGACGAATGAGCCAACCGGTTCCTCACGAACTCCACGACTTCGTCGCACGTCATCACGTCCCAAATACCGTCGCATGCCAAAACCACGAACTCCCAGTCTTCGGTGATGTTGTGTATTTGTACATCAGGAAATGCTGTAAAAAAACTCATGTATATCAGAATATTTTCCTTTAGAAACCATCAGCTCCAATCATCCGAATTGACAGCCCCAATTACCAGTCACAATTTGTTCTTCCGGTCGTTTACGGTCGTTCTGCTTGAACATGAAATCCCCGAGTGCTCGGGACAGAGCCAAGTGACCGTTGACCCTGTTGAATTCGACCCAGCCTCCGGCAGCCTCGATGCGATTCTGCTCCTCCTTCAAAACGGGCTTGTGGTCCTCGCTCAATGGCAAAGCTTTTCCTCCAATGCTAGCGACTGCTCTGCTATCTCCGGCATTGGCCTGGGGTTATAAATTTTGTCAGTTTGGAATGTTTAAAAACCCTACATTTAATTGCTAAAATCACGTTTCATACGAACGCTGTATAAGACGTTATCCTTTATCAGGAGTGCGATGACAGTTGTTCCGGACTGATTATTTTTCAAGGCCTCGTCAGCCTGCATATCTCTGTCCAAATCAAGGAAGCCCTGTTGAATGGTTTTAACCATGTTACCGCCGCCGTAATCGCTCTGTCGGACGATGTAGTTATGTAAATGTTTGCCGGCGTATTGAGCCATTGTGGCACCTGCAATCACAACACATTAAGTACATCGTTTTATTTCGATTTACGCGTAAAATTTTTCTTAATTTTCGAGGAAAAATTTGATTCTTACCGCCATGGCCGTCGTAGACGGCGAAAAAAGATGTCCCGGGCTCCTCGGGGAGGTCCAAAATGTGAACGTGACAATCCTCCATCGTAATTCGCCACCCTTGCATGCAAGAACTGCCGACCCTGTAATTGGAGTCGCGACAGCACGCGGATTGTTTCGTAAGAACGGGGGATGTTAGTGTTTGGCCCATTTTCTTTCACGGAATCTCTCTTGAAAATGATATTTGTTCGATGAGAAAGTTCGTATTTACGAGTGTTTATACACAGAATGTAAGTGCGCGCGACGAGTATTTCCTGCTGACATTACAACGGGATAACTTACACTGACTTACACCCCTGCATAATGTTTTTATTGCGTTAACGGATTTGCGATTTTGTGCTTTGGTTTGACAATTGTGGATTAACATGTTTTCAGTACGTAATGGGAGAAATAGAGACGGAGCAACGGCGAAGACAAGGATGGATTGGAACCGGAGTTCATGTTCGTGTCTCTTTTTTTTCTATATTCTTGTCACTCTCGCGCGTTTTGAATTTAGCTTTGAATACAAAAATGTATAGAAATATTACGAAGGATTTTTGAAGCTTGCATTTGCAAATTAAAACATTTTTAAGAATTAATTATATGAATCGAAACATTGGTAAAGTAGGAAACCATTCATCTTTTTTTATCGATAGTGCGATTTCTCATTTTGAAGTTCCCGCCATTTTTCGCCATTATTGACTTGTCGTTGAGTCGATTAAAGTGATCAACACGAGAGTTTTCGACCAAATTTTGCAACTACTCTGATAAAAATTGAGTGTTTTCGATTAAAGTAGAAAAACGGGAACCACATGGACCCCGAAGACGAATCCCGTAAAAAAGTTGACACAATGTCAAAGGAAAATAGCGATGTTTACAATTGTTTACAGTCGCAAGAATTCAACGATGCCGAACGTCATTTATTAAAAGGGGACACTGTTGGGGACACTGTTTACAGTGCGAAATGGATTTTAAACGCACTCATTTCCCTCTCAAAGGTTACAAAACAAAAAAATCGAACTTTCCGAAATTTTAAAATTTTTCGATGTTTTCCTTTTCTACAGGTCTCGGAAGAAGTTTGGTCGAAATCCCTCGAAAACGATTTATGTATGCTGTGGGACATGACAACGGACAAAGACGTCGTCGAATTTTTGTTAGAAAATGAATTTTTCAAAGTCGCCGATTTCAGTTTGAGGTCGTCGCAAGAGCCTCGACTCACAGTTCGGTATTTCATCGAATCGTAATGAACATGAAAAGAACAGAAAAAAAGTTGTTTCATGGCCTGTAAATTTTACAGGAAATCGTCATTGGCATAATTACAAACATGTGCTGTCAAGAAGCAGCGCTGAGTCGTCTCATCGACGCCGAGGAAGAACTCGTGCACTTTGTCCTCGGTCACCTCTCGACGGCCGACACGGAAACCCTGATTCAAATCCTGCGACTTCTGAAGTCCGCGATCTGGAATATTCAGAGCAATGCAAACTCGAGGTGGAAGGCGACGCTTGAAAATTGCCAGTTCTTGGGGAACGCTCTCATTTTCATCCTCCAGAGTTCGACGAATAGTACAATGTTTTGCTTATTAGCCAAAATTTTCATCAATGAAACTTTGTCTTGATTCAAATTCATTTTTCAGAGCAATTACTGGTCTCAACTTTAGAATTGTTGGATTCGCTTTCCAGCGTTTTTTTGCCGAACAATAAGAACCTTTTCACAAGTTGGTTCGATGTAAATCAGCTGGTACCGGCGCTCGTAGAATCCTTCACTCAATTAAACATCTTTGAAAATCAGGATTGCTCCGAGGTTGAAATTAAAACTATAAACAACTGGCTGGTCGTTTTGTCGAACATGATACAGAATGAAATTATGGACTTTGAAATGGACTGCAATCGTGTAATAATTGACATACTGGAAAAAGTTTTGCAACCGTACGAGAATCTCGGAAACATAATGTCGCTGGAGGAAGAATCCGCCCTTTGCATCGAGAACAGCATCGAGATAATAATGTGGTTTTACCGAAAAAGTGCCTCTATAAATCTCGATGTCTTTCGCACAATAGTCATGATTTTGATCAACTTTCATTTGGGTAAATTAAGCTTCAATTTGTTCCTTCGTTTACTTTTTACGAGGCTTAGACTATTTTCTCGTTTCAGTTGTAGAGCAAAATCGCGAGGAGGAATCTAAACTCGAAGAAGAAATGCAACGAGATTTTCCAAAGCCCGAAAATGGGCTTCTGGAATATTTGAATAAATGGTGGCTTACGATGCTGGGATCCCTGCAAAAGGAACAAATGCTCGACATGTTGGGACCATGTGAAAATCACCGAAAAAGTAGCCTAATGAAATTGACACAGTCGAAGGGAAAGGACGTTTCCAACGACGATTTGCAAAAATTAATCGAAGCCTTGAGTATTTCAAGCATCGAATAGGCACCTCAACGACTTTTTTACAAAAGTACATTTATAACAAACAAATTGACCATTTTTCTAGAATTAATAAGTGTATTGTATAAAAACGTGAATGCGCTGTAATTAATACATCTCGCCGTGATAACATGCAAAACAGGTCATTAATATTCTTGATAAAACCAAGTGCATGTTCGTCGTGGGGGGCACTGGAAGAGTTTCCTCCATGGAAAAAAAGCTAAACAATCATACGGAGATAAAACATTGTATTGCGGCCGTGATGAGCTCTGATGTAATTTTACTCCAATTCGCATCAGACTTTATTCATAAAAATCATTGGGAGATAATGGCAATCATAAATATTGCAATAATGTAGCGTCCAATCTCGCATAGTTGATCGTTCTCTGAAAATTGCTCAATATAAGAGCAACTAAATTTAATTTCGACGTTTGAAAACAATGAATTTATAAACTCAGCAATTATCTTTTTTGTACTGTACAATTAGGTACAAAATAGTCTTTAAATTTAGTGCGTTTCAAGTTTTCACACTCATGTTCTTTTTCTAATCCCAAGATCCACTTCGACTCATTTTTGTAATATTGTTTCACTCGAGTTGAACTTGCCGCCACAGCGGGGACACGTGCATGTGTGCGTACGTGGTTGTAAAGTGACAAGTAGGCCAGAAAACAAAGAAAAAGCTCACTCTCGCGGCTCACGCTGGCGCTGCCCATCACGCATTACGATTATCAGTACGTGACTGTGCCTTACACATCACGCCGCTCGCACAAATTCTTGGGCCGCACGCGATCTTTTGTACGAATTTTTACGAATTTTCAGACAAGCATTGTAGTCAATTGTCGAGTCGTTTTTGTAAAGTTGCACAAAGCCAGAGACGACTTCAACACACGAATTCGCCAAAATGTCAAACGAATTAACTATAGAGTCGGTAAGAAAAGCAACAATTTCCATTTTATTAACGCTGTCTAAATGGCCAACAATAAGTTGGTTTGAAAGTGCGAAATATTTGAATAAATTTGGAAATTCTGTGATTTCCCGGCACAATTACGCAAGGTCTTTTTTCCGCTCGAGTCTTTCGCGAAAATATGGACTTACCTGATTATGCCGGGAAGCCACAGAATCGAGAGTTGACTTTTTATCGTAAAATACTTCGAATTAATTGTTTCATTGTTCTTTCAGTTTCCTTTACTGAAGTCTAAGCATGTCCACATGAAAGATGAGAAGGCAGTGCTGAGAACGATAAATAAAATACTCCGAGACGGAGCGAACAATTTGCAGGTAATAATCGGTAACTGTATATGCTTATCAAGTCTCGGATTGCTTTAACAATTGAATTGTGTCTCAGGTTGTCAGCGACTTTGATCGAACCATCACAAAGCAGCACGTAGACGGCAAGCACATTCGAACGTCCTTTGGTACACTCAACTTTCATTCTTCTATTTCATACAAAAAGATTCGACAAAATGTTCCATGAAAGGAAAAAGAAGTTTATGTATTGTTTTATGAGTGTAATAAAGATCTTGAGTTTTCAGGGATTTTTGAAGAGTCGCCGCTGCTGCCTCCGACCTTTAAAAAAAGATGTACAGAGATGCTAAATATGTATCGGCCCATCGAAATCAACGAGTTGTTGCCAATGAGTACGAGGATTAAGGCGATGGAAGAATGGATGAACGAAACGAATAGGATAATCAAAGGAATGGAGATTCCACCCATGGAAATTAAGAGGCTCGTGACGTTCTACGGCAGCGAAGTCAGAGACAGGACGAAAGATTTATTCAGAAAGTTGAATGAACTTAATGTCCCCGTCCTAGTTTTTAGCGCTGGACTCGGCGACGTCGTCGAGGCTATTCTCGAAGAAAAGGATGTATTTTATGAGAATGTGAAAGTGATTTCTAACTTCTTGAAATACTCCAACAACGTCATACAGGGATTCAAGAACGAGACAATTATTCACGTTTTCAACAAGAAAGAACACGCGGTGGACGGCGACGAATATTTCCGATTCTTGAAAAAAAGGCATAATGGATTTTTGATGGGGGATACCACGGGGGATGCTGAGATGTTGGACGGGGTGGAAAACCTCGATGCGGTTTTAAAAATAGGCTTTTTATACGAAGAGGTTCGTTGGACGTAATTTCATATTAAGCAAGAATTTATTTTTCAAAATTGCCATTCTCCGTTTCAGGAGGAGAAAAATTTGCCGAGTTTTATGGAAAAGTTCGACATAGTACTCGTCGATGACCAAACGATGAATATACCCATGGAACTTTTAAACAGACTCGATTAACAGCGCGAGAATATCAAACTTTACGAACTAAACGGTCGTTTTTTTTTCAAATGAAGGTGCTCTCGTTACTCGCACATTAATAATTAGATTTAAGGGTCTTATTTTATTTTGTAAAACTGATTTTTCCAGACTTCGCGGAGTCGTTGAAATAATGCTATGTTTAAGTTGCATCATTATATTTACAATGTACTTTTATAAAATAAATCGACGCGATTGTATTCGTCCCGATTCTTTGGATTTGCTGGTATCAACGAAGATAGAAACGTTTGCGATTCCGCGTTTTTAGGGTGATTATAACAACATTTGGCCTTTTCTATGCGTGTGCGAACTGCACATTTACATAAGTGTTACAAGGCTATAGACAATCGTGCTGATAATTCTGTAAGTGCTTAAATATCGCACTTGTATAGTGCGAGTGTTTGTCTGATCGAATTTGCTCTGCTTCAGATTTCGTAACGCGATTTATTATGTCGGGAATTATCAATTCGTGATTTTTCCGATTTTCTTTTCCTCTCGTTTTTGCAGATAAACTCTGCAAAAAGTGCGAGGAAATTGTGTTACTGTGTCGTTTTTTTAGAGTTTATTGATAATTAACATGCAAAATGCAAGTTCTCGGTTTTTTGGAAAACGCACGATTTGTTACGATTCACTTTCGAAGTCATGTAATCAAATTTTATGGTATTTTGGGGGAAAGAATGCATTATTAAACCTCAATTGTAAACGATTTATTTTAATACATGAAAAAGTTGTGATTTATAATAGTTGCGAAGTAAAATCAAACACATCGATATGGCCGTTTGTTTGTTGTTGTGTTGTCTTTTTCTAATCCCTCGTAATTCCCGGAAAGGTCATTCCAACGTGGGACATGCAGGTAAATTACGTAGTCTGCTGTAAGCACGTTCTCGTGTCCGAGCGCGTTTTCGACTCCGAAACAAAAGTTTTAATTCCTCGCGATTAAAAAGTGCTAATTTAATCGGCGATGCATAAATTATCGAGGTTCTCAAAGAAACCAGTTTAATTCACGACTGTCACGGAGTGAAATGTCACCATTTTCGCCGGTGTAAACTTCTCGGATTCGATCCGACCGTTAGCATTCGTACGCGAGTTTTCAAAAGTTTCAACTTTTTTGGAGCGTGAGTTGAAGCGTTACAAATGGATTCAAGAAACAACACTCCAACCCGCTATCAGTAAGTAAATTCACAAAAACTCGTCGGCAATTTATTACAAAATCGAATTATTTTTTCGTCCGGTTTTTCTGCTCGATGCGCGCTGTGATTGGTCGCGCGAGGAAGTGACAGTAGCGCGAAAATTTATATTGTATTTTTTCTTGCTCCGAGTCAGAAAAATTGCGAAACCCCATGGGAACAATGCACAAATTCGCCGTAAAAAATTATGGAGCACTCGACTTTATTTTTCGAAAAATAAGAAAAAGATAAAGAAAATCAGCGATTATGCAAAATTGATAAAAGTTTGGTCAGCGTTGCGACGAAAGACGTGTACAGCGTGACAGTGTGCATACATGGGCGAGCATAATTTACGTTATTATGAACGAACGGACACACACGTGCCGGTCGTGTGTACAGGTTTCTTTCGAGGTGCAATAGCGTGTATTGGTCCGAACGAACGATAAGCGCACCGCGAATGCTAGTATCGGAATCGCGCAATTGAAAGGAGTTTTCCTTAACGAATTGCATGCGTCTAAAACATGCGACAGGACTTTCCAACCGCGAATCGAGAAACGCAATTTTACCTTATCGGCTAAATAAATCGCCGCGTTAATCAACCGTTCGCGATGGGGTAAGTTCGGTAAACATGCGATGCGAATATTTGTTCGAAATGCGTTCAGTGTTGGGCGAAGTGCGAGAAACTGCGATCGTAAAAATTGCGAACGGTTTCGAAAACGAATTACAAATTACGTCCATTTTCCATTGTCGAAGTATTCATTTGTTTACATTCGGTTTCGAGGTTTTCTTCAATTGTTTTCGACCGATAAATAAATGCGCCGACAGTGAAAATTTGGAAAATTGAGTAAAGCCGTAATTTGTTGTCCGTAAAAATCATAAAAATCGAGTTTTTTAATTTATATTGATGCCACCGGCGAGATTTTCCCGCTGAATGTAATTTGACTGCGCATGCGCACGACGACGCGCAGAAAAAAACAAATGTAATTTTGATTCGAAATAATAAATGACAATGACAATCTCGTTTTAAACTCGTGAGTTTGATAAATTATCTAAATTATCTATCAAAACAGGTTTAAATTCCATAATTCCATAATTCCACGGTCATTTTCTCGTAATTTTCCGTCCTATTATAATTTTTTTTTTCGAAAAGTTTAATATTTATAAAAACCAAATTTGTATGCAGTTTTTTAAACGACTGAATAATGTTGTTTCAGCGATGCGAAGAGTCCGGACTACGGGCTTCGAAACTTGTTTGGTCCATACGTGCCGCAGGAAAAAAATTATTTTTTCGGTAAGTTTTTTTCCTTTTAAAACAATAGATCGATGTTACCTGATAAATCTGTTAAAATTTTTCAGATTTGACAAACGTCGAAACCGTGGCAACGTACACTTCGAACAGCGAGTAAGAAACATAAAAAATGCGTAAAATTGTGCGATTTCTCTAATTTTGTTTGTTAATTTGACAGCTCCGTGCAAAATATGTCGTCCCTGAAAAAAGAAGATGGTATCGACGTTCATTCGTTGCTTAATAAAATAGAATCTTTAGAGGAAGATAATACCATGCTCCGCGAGGAACTCGTTAAAACCGACAACACTATCAACAGCCACGAACACGACATCAGCTTCCAAAAAAGAGCCTTGTATGTTTGGATTCCCCCCCAAAAAATCCGTTCAGAATCAATTTTTAACCGTAACTTAAAATTCTAGAAAAGAAGAAAAGATAAAATCGGCCAATTTGCTGAAAGAAAACGAGGAGCAGAAAGAACTAATCAGAAGCTTGGAAGAAAACGAGAGAATTATCAATGCCTCGCTGAAGCTGCAAGAAAAGAAAATAATCAACGTGGAAAATAAAATCATAATACTGGAATTGGAAGTAAATAAATTGATCTTGGGCGATGTTCAATAACGTTGTGATTCAATACAACGAAAATTAATTTATAGAAGGAGGAACTGCTGAACGTGAAAGACCAGCTGGAGAAAAAATGCAGGGAAACCAAGCAGAACAAAGATGCAATCGCGGAGTTTGTTATAGATTACGAGGCGAAATGCGAGGAGTGCGAGACTCTGCGTCGAGCAAACGACGGTTTGCAGCATAAATACAGCGAGCTGGAAAGTTCGAAAGAAGTCGCGATAAATGTGAACTTTTGGCATGAAACTCTTATTAATGTGCATCAAATTACGAGATTTTAATCTGATTTTTATTTCAGTGTTTCAACAACACGATACAAAGACTCCGCGAAGAGAATCATGAGCTCAAGGCTGAGTGGGAAACTTCGGCCTGTGAAAATGACGTAAGTTCCTGATCCAAAATTATGATATTTGTCTAATATCATGTATACAAAAATATATTTTTGTGTTTTAGATGTTATTAACGCCACCCGTGAACAACAAACTGAAGAAGTCCCTTTACAAAGAATTAATAGCCGAAGTTTGTACAAGAAATAATTTTTTTCTTCAGAAGATTTATTTAAAAAATCAATGTTTTTCCAGGGAGCTACAATAGGGTGCTGCAAAGATGAATCAAAGGTTCACGAACTGGACGAGAAATTCACTGCCCTCCAGAACGACGTTTGCGAGACAGAAAAATTCCTGGACGAGTAAGTCCTTGATTTCGGAGCATGCGTGTTACATAACGATTTCATACAATTCGCTGTAATTTCAGAGCGACGCAACAATTTATGAGCCCGAAGAGTCAGGCCAGTTATTACCACGAGCTCAGCAACAACTCCCAAATCGAAAAAGCGCCCGCGATCGCGAAGCTGAGGCAGAAACTCGCGTTACTTTTTCGCGTGGTTAGTATTTGAATCCCGAAGGAGAAAGAAAAAAAAATGCACAAAGAAACTCTGCAAACACGGGTCAGAGACCAGCAACTTTTTCGTATTATTTATAATTTAACAATGCAGTGCATGACCCTCGACATCGCGTTGCATTTTTTCTCGTTCAGTTACATTTCGTTTTCCGACGAGCGTTCCGATAAAGGAACGTTGAAATCTGTAGGAATTATTTCGCAATTCGTCGTTTGTTCGTTTGAAGGCTGATTGAAAAATGTAATTTTTTATTGCAGTTGGAGACGAGATCTGGCGCCAGTTTGCCAAACAGAAACAGCGTCATCAGCGTCGCTCCGGGTGAACTTGTTTCCAAGAGTATGGACAAGACTTTTGGATTGTACGCCGCTTTTTTATTTATAAAATCTATATCTGAAAGTATGTGAGTCGAGGTCAGATGCAGTGGTTCCTTGGATACTTTTTTACTTTTCCATAAAAATAGCTCCGCGCGTTTCTGCATCTGCATTCGAAATGGCTTGATTTTAATCGAATGATCTTCCACCAATTGTCAGCGTTTGTGAAAAAGTCTTGGTTTCAATGTAAAAAACATCATTTTTCTCGCTACGAATGAGTTTCGCAAAAGCCATAAAGTCGGTACGATGAAAAATCGATGTTTTATTGATCGAAGCGAACATTTAAATGAAGCTTTTAACAATTATCGATCACTAAGATTTGACCGACGTTTGTTCTTCATTATCCATTCGCTTGATCAATCCGATTACGAAGACGATAATAAATCATTCGCGGAGAATCGCTTTAAGTGCACACGTTGTAATCTACCATGCTCGCTCCGATTGTCGGAAGTGTATTCTGTCGCATCTGAAAAGGT